>OMLI01098687.1:0-12980 GCA_900302605.1 Rondeletia loricata
GAGATACGAATAAAAAGCACGATATAAATACAATCAATTATTATTATTGCACAGGTGTGCTGGTCACAATAAAAGGCCACTCTAAAATGTGCAGTTTTATCACACAGCACAACGCCACAGATGTTTTGAGGGAGCGTGCAGTCGGCATGCTGACTGCAGGAATGTCCACCAGAGCTGTTGCCCGTGAATTGAATGTTCATGTCTCTACCATAAGCGTCTCCAAAGTCGTTTCGCAACCTGATCAACTCAATGCGAAGGAGATGTGTTGCACTGCGTGAGGCAAATGGTGTCACACCAGATACTGACTGGTTTTCTGACCAGTCGGTATCTATGAAATCCATATAGTTCAGTGCCTAATAAATGTCTCTTTTCAAGATAAAACTGCACATTTCAGAGTGGCCTTTTATTGTGACCAGCCTAAGGCACACCTGTGCAGTAATCATGCTGTCTAATCAGCATCTTGATATGCCAGACCTGTCAGGTTATATTTTTGTTCAGTGTATTTTATTTTATTTTATATTATTTTATTTTACTTCTTTTTTTTCGTTTTTCGTTTTTGAACTTTCATGGACAATACGCCTATGGATAATATTTCTCCCAGCGACCACCATGGTCTCCCGACCTGCGGGCTTCCTTCTCTTGTGGACAGAAACACCTTCTGCTGAGTCTGTGACTGTTTGCTGTGAGGATGATACTGGAGACTCCCTCAATAATGTTTGTCCTGGTAAGATATTCAACCCGATTGAAATTGATGTTAATAATAAACATAACACCTGCATCGACCCTGACCCGAACTGTTTAAAATATACAAACGAATCGTTCACTAGCGACTATTTCAATGTTGAAACATTTAACAGATTACATGAGAGTCTAAACTCCCAGTCGTATTCGTTTTCTGATTTTCACTTGAATGTGTGTAGCCTTTCTAATAAGTATGACCATCTTGTAAATTATCTATCTTCCCTGAACCATGAATTTTCAATTATTGCCCTTTCCAAATCAACAAAAATGCTCTACGATATGTCTTTATATAATGCTGTTCAGCTCTGTAGATCAGTGAGAGTGGGAGGCGGCGTGTCAATTCGTCAACACGAATTCCTTGAACAATGTCGCTCAATCAGGTACTGAACAGGTGGGAATGTATAACAGCATCAAATGTAGAATATTTAATTGTAGAAATACGGAGCAGTTCAAGAAGTTGATTGGCGACATTTCCTGGGATAATGTTTATGAACATACTGATGTTGAGTCTGCTTATCAGACCTTCATTACTTCATTTAATTCTGCATTTAATTACTGCTTTCCTTTGGTTAAACCCAGGAAGAAAGCTGCTGAAGGGCTCTGGAAACCCTGGTCTTCACAAATCCTCTGTTATAAAAACTAATTATATAAAAAATTCCTCACAAATCCCACAAAAAATATACAAATAAATTTAACCATCTACAGAGGAAATCAAAGAAAATTTATTTTTCTAATAAATTCCAAGAATCTTCTAACATTAGGTCCACTTGGAAGAACAACAAAAAAGTCTACTGCACCGCTCCCATCCCAGTTCAAGGACGGGAGTAAGACGTATATTGATCCTTTTGTTGTATCGTGTGAATTCAATCCGTTTTTTGCAAATGTTGGTTCTTCCCTGTCAAAATATATGGTAAAACCCAACAGTAATCCGTTAGATTACATCAAGGGTAATTTCCCTTCTCTTTCCCAGTCTGAACTAACCAACGTAACAGAGGTGATGGAATTAATTGGTAACTTGAAGATATCAGCAGCAGGTCACGATGATATTGGTGCTTCTTTGATAAAATCAGTGTATTCAATTATTGTTAAACCCTTAACATACATATTCTATTTATCTTTGCAAACTGGGGTTGTTCAGGCAGATTTTAAAATTGCTAAAGTTATCCCGCTGCATAAAACAGGGGATCCAAGATTTTTCAATAATTATCGGCCAATTTCGGTGCTACCATGTTTTTCTAAAATATTGGAAAAACTGGTATATAAAATAATGTTGCGCCACTTAAATGAACTCAATATTTTATATGAGCATCAATAAAGGCTTTAGGAAAAATCACTCCACTGATATGGCTCTCTTGCAGCTGGTGGAAAATATACAGCCATTAATAATCTCCACACACACACACGTTGTTGTTTGTCTTGTTTTGTGTTTGAATTAGCAATATAATGTTTATCTCACTTATTTATGTTTCTTTATAGGTGAGGATTTTGTATAACCCCTACAGGGTTTCCTTCCTCACCTGCACACATCTTTGTTTCGTTGTTTCATTATGTACTTTTAATTTACTTTTATTGTGCGTATAAATAAAACCTAAAAGCCTAATCGTATAATGGTGCCGTCTTTAGTTTCTCTAATTCTCTACAGTGAGGCCATCCTGTGAATCCAGAGGGATTTAATAAGCTCATAATAAACACACACAGATGGTCAGAATCACTGCTAGAACAAAACAACTGTGGAGGGAGAAAAACACTGGAGGGAGACGGAGGTGCAGCCAACTGGAGCAGTGATATCAGATCAAAGTTTCCCTCCCATGTGACTCAGATCTGATGTGAACAGCAACCTGGACCACATGGATGTGTGCTACGAAGTCAGATCCTGAGACAACGGTAAGTGTGACATCATCCACCTGAGCCAGGTGTCATAATGTAGTCGGCTTGTCTGAGCAGCGTTAGCACAGAGGACAACGAGACAAACGGACAACTTGACAACCTAAATTCAGTCAGAACTGGAACTGAAATGTGTTGAGACAAAAACAGATGTGACGTCTTTAGTTCTTGTTCCACATCGCCGTCTGTTCATATTGCTATCAGATATGGGTTAGATCCTAGAATAGATATGAACAGTAGAGGTCTTCACGGGTCCAAAAGGTTGGACCCATTCCGAAATGGACCTGTGGCTTTCTTACCCGAACCAGATATGCATAAATACATTTTCAAAAAACAGAGACCCGGTAACGAAACGGACCCGAGGACAATCAGACCCGGTCCGAAACGGACCAGAGGACAATCAGACCCGTATCCTAACGGACCCTAATGGGTCTAGGCCCGATCCGACACAGAGAGAGACTCCAGCTCACCTCACTCAGCGTCAGCGCTCACTCATATGTCATCGAAGACGCGAGAACAGACGATATGGTTTTTAGAACGGAATTCCACTACAGATTACGGTAGGTTAAATATGTCTAATTTGAAAACTGGAGATGAAAGAATTTAATAAAATAAAAAAAGCTGAATGGGTCCTCGCGGGTCCATTCTCCCCCAAAAAATCAGATATGAACAGCAATTGAGAACTGAGCATGAAGGCCTGTGGTGTGAAGTTAAGTCAAGTCATTAAGACGTCATTTTACAGAGAAAGAAGGCGGTTCTGCATAGAGCAACACACACTGCAACCGTTAGTGTGAAGTATTTGCATGTTAACACTCACCTCTGTCAAACTCATCTGGGATCTGTTAGAGAGACAAGAGAGAGAGAGAAAAAAAGATTTAAATCTGTAAACAGAACAGCTGGGTGACAATCAATCAAGCCGACCGATCAAATCAATCAATGACTGGTGTTGACGGTAAACGAGTTGGCGTCACCACCACAATTAATCAATGGATCTGATCAATCGTTTGTGTTGACAGTTAAACATGTTGCTCCTGAAGGACAGCGTGAGGAGTCAGTGAGGCCAATATTCAACAGCTTAAAATTGGACAATTTTCAAGCAAAAGTATTCAGTGGTTTCCCCCACAATTATATTCTTGTCAGGGTGGAAAAGCCTCTGAAAAAAGCCTCTCTCTAGCTTTTAGAAGGAGGAGAGGAAGGAGGAGAAGAAGACCATGGGACACTACAACGCTCCACTGAAACCCAAGAGGAGGAGGAGGAGAAGGGGGGAAGGAGGAGAAGAAGAAGACCATGGGACACTACAACTCTCCACTGAAACCCAAGAGGAGGAGGAGGAGAAGGAGAAGAGGAAAAATGAGAAGGAAAGAGAAGAGGAGAAGATGAAAGAAGAGAAGAAGAAGAAGAAGAAGCAGGAGGGGGAAAAGAACAAGAAGGCAGAGAGGAGAGAAGAAGAAGAAAAAAAAAACTAAACCATGTGGAATCTGATCTAAATGTCTCATTAGAATCAGCTCAGGTTCTGGTCTTCCCACCAGCGTCAACCAGCACCCAGCTAATGAATATGCAGCAACATCTATCAGCATAGGGGTGACAGTATTGGCGCGCACGCACGTTGAAAATAGTCCAGATGTTGACAAGATGCCAAAAGTGCAGAAAAATAAGTTTGTTTCTTAAATTATCAAGACTAATAATCAGGATTAATGATAACTGTGATCACAATAGCTAGCAAAATAATCAGGATTATAATTTTTGTTGAAAATTATTCTACACTACAACTAATATCTCAATATGTGTAATGGCAGTGAGGTTTATAACTACACAAATGTGCAGTCATATGCATTAATGGGCTGAAGAACAGAATTGTTCCAGACTTTTCCAGACCTTTTTCTGCAATTCTCAAACTTTTCCAGACCTGAAAACTTTCAAATGCATTTTTCATATTTTTTCCAGACCTGTGTAGGTCCGCTGTTGATTCAGCACTGAACTGAACAGAATAGTCATTCTCATGCATTCTCTAATTGGGATCAGTTCCAGTGAATTAAATTAAACTATTCATCATTTTGCTGGGGACCCCCAGGAGCCTCATCAAGGACCCCTAGGGATCCCCAGACCCCACTTTGAGAACCACTGGTATAGAGCATTGGTTGAGGGTTGGGAAGGGGCAAAGGTAGGCTCAAAAATAAGGCTTATAAGAATGGGTGTAGGACTCCACCTGGTGGCAATAAGGCAAAAATGCATCTGTATTTTCCACACAGTCTCTGGCTGTGTTTAATCCATTGAAAATATCATTTGAAACTTAAACCTTCTCCATCTCGCTTGCAGGCAACATTAGTTAAACAGCAGCAGAGAAAGCTGGACACACCAACGTTAGATACTTTCCTCTCTCGTCCCGTTGGTATCTTTGGTATAAAGCATCACAGACCGGCTGGGTTGGTAAACATGAGCGTGCTTTGTGCAGTTTACCGAAGTCACCTTACAGGATTTCTGGGTATTGAAGTTCCAACAGTTTTCCAACTGTTACCTCTCGCTGCTATTTGGAGCTACCAACGTGCAAAGATGCTTAGTGCAGCTTTAAAGCTCTAAAATACAAAGAACGCCAACCCTTCATTTATAATGTCCATCTTTTTAGAGCAATGAGCCCAAAATACAGAAGCACGGTAAGCCTAAACTCTGATAAGGTAAATGTAAACCTATGTTTCTGAAACTGTGGGCTGGGGCTAAAATGGTGATGGGACTTCTACATTATAGGAGTGCTACTATGTTTAATGAGCCTGGTTCCCAGGGTGAGACACTAGTCGCTCTGTATAAGAGCGTCAGGTAAATGACTAAAGGGTCAATTATACTTCTGCGTCGAAGCTACGCCGTACCTATGGTATAGGGGTCTACGGCGGTGCAAGCATTTATAGTTCTGCGTCGGTGATTCTGCCACAACTGCGAAATCGGCGGACATCAACCGGATACAGATAGGAGGAAATACGAAGCGGGCCAATCACAGTGCTTACGGTCTTGCGTCGCCTTATGCACTGTAAAATCTTTGGAGAGGTGCACGTAAGCTACGGTGGCAGCCTCTGCGGGCTACGCCGGCACCGGAAAGACCTAAGGCGTAGCTACGCCGTTGTTTCGACGCAGAAGTATAAATTACGCTTTACATATCAAATGTCCGTCTCAGAAAGATCGGACCAGTCTGGAAAGTAACATCCTGACAAATTAAGAACTGGCTAGATGTGGAACCTGACTAATAACCTGCTTCTCAAAACAACACTACTGCCAGGGCACAACACTACTGTCAGTTTGCAATGTACAATCTACAAACGACAAGACCAACTAAAACCAATTAGGAGTAAATCATTTTCCCATTGCAACCTAGCTTCGTTCTTCTTGCAACTTTTAAGTTTCTTTTAGTATTAAAATATAGCATCGGAGAATGGTGGGAAAGCTGGGGCAGAAAGAAGGGGGATGACATGTAATATAATCCTGCGAGAGCATTGTATGCACCTCTTCTCATAAAACGTGACAAAGCAGTGAAAATAACTCATTAGAAGGATACCAAATGCTAACATACAGCAGTGAATTGATGTGTAACAGTCCTCAGCTGCTAGTTGTTCTGTTGTGTTGGCCAGTGTGGTGCTAGGTGTGGAAAAGGCCATATAAAACCTATTGACACCTCAGTATGACTGGGTGGCTACAGGGGCTACAGCCTGGGAGAATAGGCGAGGAATGGGTTCCCACACACCTTACACAGTATAATGCACAAATGTGGGTTCCTACGGGAACTTTTCATGCTCTTGGGAAACAAGCCACTAGCACTTTGTTAGTCAAAGGCTATGCAAACAGCTAGCAACCAAAAGTTAAGGTGGAAACCATTTTCTTTTTGCAGCAGTAGATGTTTGTAAATTAAAAACAAAAAGTAACATTTCCCTGATGCAGGATTTGGACTTCTCAGCCAAGTCAACACTATGCCTGGAAAATTAGCAAACAGTTACTTTTTCCAATGTAAATGGAAGACTCACTATGGAAGAAAAGAAACGGTGACATTTTCTTCCATTTCTGTTAGTGGAGCTGCTTGTATACAACTGCACAGAATATATTCTGTAGCTTATGTTATTTGTCAAAGCAGACATGTACTGTGTAACATTACATGACGTCCATAGAACAATCTGGCTAACCTCCTGTCTTTCTCAGTATTCGTTCTTGTGTCCTCCGTGACGAGTTTGACATATCTAACGGCTGAAATACGATTCCAAAACAAAAAGAGCGCTGAGGACAAAGGCTGGATGAAAATCGTGGAAATTTACTTGCCAACCGAGGATACACTGGATGGGGACTTGGCCAACGAGAACGAATGGGAAGCCCCAAGATTCACTGCAAGAATGACACATGTCTAAACAGCTATAATCTAGATCAGTGTTTCTCAACCCAATCCTCAAATACCCACTGTCCTGCAACTTTTAGCTCCAAATCTTCTCTTGCACACCTGATTCAATTAAAGGCCACTGAATCAGGTGTGCAGAGTAGAGTTGGAACAAAAAGTTGCAGGACTGGGGGTATTTGAGGACTGGGTTGAGAAACACTGGTCTAGATGGAGCAATGTCAAACACACAGTCCATCTCAAACTGTAGGGATTTTCTCTGATCTTCAGTCCATCTCAAACAGCAAAGATATTCTTCACAAGGACACAAGTATCAAGTTGGCATTCTTGGATTTTATAATCACTTCTCTTATAACCAATGGCTCTGACTTCAGGAAGACGGACCCAATTAGAAACCAGATGTGTGTTATCCAACCCCAATCAGATACCGAATGCGTCGTATGCGACACCAGCTGCCTGCCTGGCACACTCCCATCTCACCTTGCTGTCACAAGTGTGCACTTTGAAGTAAGTAGGAAGGAGAGAGATAAGTGGCCTTCTTCCCAGCGCAACAAATGTCCAGTTCCTGACACATGTACCCGTTGAAGGAAGGGACAATACTTACGGTGAGACAAGTGTGTCCTTTGAAAAGAGCACAAAGCTTGGGATGGGAAGGTGAGATAAGTGTGTCCTTTCAAGTGCCCTACCTTTCCCATACCAACACGTCGCACAACAAGCCACAGCATGAAAAACCATCCCTGCCGTAGAATACATGAGTACAATGACATGAACCAAGGCAGTCACGATACCAGAATTTTTACTTTGTTACCAATACTGAGTTTAATACAACGTCACATTACAATCACTGTACTTTATTTTAACGAAAATCACCATGGAAAGCACCATAAATTCAACATGAATATCATGAATAACTTCATAAATATTCAACTCTGCAATCTGCAATGGAGAACAAATAAAGTAAATATATCAAGAACTAGAATAAAACTATGCAATCATGCCTTATAAAAATCACTGAGATGCTTTGCCAAGTTACCTCTGTTACCACATTGACTTGGGACAGAGTCGGTTGGGTGTCAAGTAAGGTGTCAAATAGTTCCATATTTGGCTCCTGGCACCAGTTTGTCAACCAGTTTAGGTGGACTTGGATTCAGTTCAAAGATTCTTATTTCCCACAAGCACACCTCTAACGCTGGGCACTAAAACTAAGGATGCGATCACAGTTTGTTTGTGAACCAAAGCTTGTAAACAAATGTCACATGGACTCACAACCAGTTTAGGTGGACTGGGATCCAGTTCAAAACGACTGTTTGATGCTGTTTTCAGCTGTTTGACTCCAATCTGCACGTTTACGCCCTCTGGAGGTGATGATGAAATGGAATTTCAGCTTGCAGAACAGATTTGGTCAAAGTAGCAAGCATTCATAAAATTCGAATTCGATGTCTTGCAATGCTATCATGTTGGCAGACACAAATACAAGGTGAGATAAGTGTGCCCTTTGTAGTGCCATTGCTTCCCATACTTGCACCTCAAAGCCCTCCGGCACACCTCACAGCCTCCTGAAAGAAGTGTGTCTTTTGAAGTGAGCATAAGAAGATGTGAAGTGTGCCCTTTGAAGAGTCCTTCCCGGATTTTCACCTCTGACAACTGGTACTACCTGAGAAGTGTGCCCTCTGAAGGGGGCACAACAAAGGACTAAGAAGTTGAGAGAAGTGTGCCTTGCCTTTGAAGTGTTTTAGTCTGCCTGTTGGCTAGACAGGATACTGGCCAGGGTTTTATAACGTGAGAATGGGAATGAAAGCCCTTACTTTACAATACAGTGTGGAGGCGAGGACACGTCCTGTTTCCCGTATGCTCACATCAAGACTTAAACTGAAATAATGATACGCTAAAACTAAGTTTAATAATGAGAATTTTACAGCAATTACAAAATTCATGTTGGCCCAATGTTAAGTACACAATTAGTCAACTAGTCTTGCCTATTAAGACAGAATGGTGGCGTTGTGAGAAGGGAGTCCATCTTTCAAACAGAGGGCCAGGTTCAAGCCCTGTGGTGAAGTCCACCATTCACTCTACTGAAATGTCCTTGAGCAAGACACTGAATCCCTTCCAGCTCCAGAGGTGCTGTTCTGTAGCTGACCCTGACCTCCCTGTGGACAAAAAACACACTATTTCCCTACAGGGATCAACAGAGTATTACAAAAAAGAAAACACTCTGTGCTGTGACCTGGATTCTAAAAAGAGACTATGCCTGAGGCATGCCAAGACAAAATTGTGAACTGTCCTGAAAAACTACAGGGAAAGTTTGTCATACAACGCCTCAGGCAAAGAAAGCAGTTTTAACACAAAAAGCACTTTGAAGATCCTCAACTAACAAAATGTAACTATGACGCTCCCTTTACTTGTTGTTTGTGCCAATTGTAATTTGCTCTGGATAAGATAATCACTTAGCACATCTTCCTTATTGTAGTATCCATAAAAGCCTTTTCACTGAGAAAAAACAATGGAGTACAGTAACTTTATTAGCCAAGAGGAAGACCTCAGCAGGACAACACACCCAAGTGCACAAACAATCCTCACACTGAGTGTGTACTTTGAAGAAGACGGGGGAAGTGTTTTCTTTGAAGTAAACTACCTTCCCAGACAAACACCTTACAGACAGCATTGGCACATGTCACATGTCATAATCCTAACAAATGTGCTCTTTGAAGAAAAGAACAAATCTCTGGATTAGAAGGTGATATAAGTGTGCCTTTTGAAGCACCCTACCTTTTGCAGCCTCAAAGCTCTGATGATTGGCACAAGTGTGTCCTCTCAAGGTGAGGTAAGTGTGCCCTTTGAAGGAAGCAATTAGCTCCAGCTATGCAGAAGTGAACAGCCCAGCAGCAGAGAGAAAAGAGGATTCTTCTTTCCCGCATCCACAAATAAATCAGATTTGATTCCACTCCCTGCACTTGGATGTGCTCTTTGCTGTAATTTACCCTATCTGGTCTTCATACCAGTTAAGAACACATTAAGAAATAGCTGAATATGAGCTGAATCAGTCCAGACTGCAGTTTGCCCTGCTGGCTATCAGATGTCAACATCTGTCTCCTTATACCCATAAAACCTTGTGTTTTGGGGTTTCCTGTATTTGCACCGCAGTTCTGTTGGAAGAGGACCGAGACTCGCATTTTCAGGCATCTCGTTTGAGTGGCATTGTTCTCACCTGGACAAACGAACCGAACTAAAGGAGGAAACCCTCCAAAGTTCAAATAAACTGCATCAAACATGCCTGGTGTGAGCACCCTAAAATCATCTAGACTGAATGTTGCCAGTGAAATCAGCATTCCCCCAATAGTTCAGAACATAATGTTCAATAAACAAATGTTGAGCTTTATTAATTTTTTTACAAAGCTTTGTTAAAATGCTTCTTAATGACGTATATCATGCTCCACAAAAGAAATAAAATTACCAAGAAGATATTGGGGGCAGCAGTTTTACGTCATTCGTCTCCCTTCTAGCTGTAGCCTGTTGAGAATACACTACTTTCCCAGGCTTACAGCTACAAATTCATGACAAAGGCCACTTAGCAGGTAGCCTTCCTGAGAAGTTTGGTTCCTTGGTACCAACAAAAGGATGCAATGTGAGAGAAGTGTGCCCTTTGAAGTAGCCAATCTTCCCAGACTAACACCTCTGAAAACAGATCCTGTCTGAGAAGTGTCCTCTTTGATAGGGACAATAAAGAGCTGGCTTTCAGAAAAGTTGAGATTGAGACCCCAAGCAAGGTCCAATAACTGCAGTAACATCTGATATTAATGATGATAAAAGTGAATAAAAGCAACCAACAGCAGCCTTTGGACTGTTCAGAAGCCACTATGACTGTTATGCAGCCTGCTTACAGACATTTGTCATTTGCATGCTCAAAATAAATGCTAGACATCAGTCCTTTGAAACACTGTTTTGGCATTCTGTCATACAGTAACCATCAGTATGATTTTTGTTTGCTTTCGATGCTGGGGTGACAGGACATTTAAACATAAATAGAGTCTGGAGATGCTCAACTCAAAAACACAAACTAAGATAGAGAGAGGTACAAAAGTCTCATAAAGTTGCAAAAACTGAACAATAGCCAGCAATATTGACTCAGTTTAATATCTACAATATATCTATGTATTTTACTTATGTTTTATGTATAGACTTGCTTTCTGTTTTGCCTCTTGGCCTCTTGGTGAAAGTATTGAACTTTTATAAAAATGTAATACTGAATTCAATCTTTATAAACAGCACTGAAGTAGTATCAAAACTTCAGTTATCATGAAAACACTTGAGAGCAGTGACAGTTACTAAAGGGGAAGGGACAGTCCTTAGGATGTCAAGGTGGGAAAATTGGGCTCTTTGAAGTTCCTGACTTTCCCCAAACCCACAACTGGAACAAACCCTTTATCTCAACTACCTGCCAAGTGTGCCCTCGAATCACAGTGCTAGTTAATAGATTACAAAAATGTGAACCAAAGGGGATGTTCAAGGTGAGGTAAGTGTGCCCTTTGAAGCTCCCTGCCTTTCCCATACTTACACACACTTACAGCTACCTCAGAAGCCTGCTCTTTGTAATGTGGGTGCTGGTAATATGTTACCAAGAGGACTATGGTCATGTAAAGTGACAG
The DNA here is from genome assembly GCA_900302605.1 of Rondeletia loricata. Lineage (NCBI taxonomy): Eukaryota > Metazoa > Chordata > Actinopteri > Beryciformes > Rondeletiidae > Rondeletia > Rondeletia loricata. Next base: position 11,632 of record OMLI01098687.1, read on the forward strand.
AAGTGTGCCCTTTGAAGTGCCCTTGCATTCCAGATTCACACCTCTGTCAGACAGAGCTGTGAAGTGTGCCCCTTTAAAGCCACCTACAAACAGGAAACTTATTTTACCTGTGAAGTGAACAAAACAACACGTAAAAGAAACTGTGAAAAGTGCGCTCTTTGAAGTGCACTATATTCCCGTACTCACGCCTAGTTATCACCTTAAAAACCACATGCACTGAAAGGCAGTACACGGTCAATAGAGGACCATTTTTATGTCTCAATGAAGTGTGTGCAGGATCACACCTGGATGAACGTGTGTGAGACAATAAAACCTACCTTGTTTCCTTGTTCGTCCACTGAATTGCTACCTGGAAGGAAAGAAACAACTGTTATTGCCAATCTGCAGCCAGTCTTTCTGCATTTTGGATTAACATCAAGATCATATCCAGGGTTTCTACACAGTTTCAATTTCAAAACTCTATAGATGGAGATTATTCTTCATAGCAACAAATATCTAAAACCACAGAAATTGTGTAGTCGCATGTATACTGGAATGGCAAAAAAAAAAAAAATTCATACTTTTTGTGCAATTTCCAAATTGGATACATTTGGATAAAAGCGCTATATAAATGAAGTCCATTTACCATTTAATGTTATTTGACTTCATTCAACCGTCGCCCTGGACAGGCAATGCCGGTCTGTTTTATTTCGTTTTAACATAGCCTACTTTGTTTAGCACTGTAAAAATAAACATTTTATTTATTTGATTTATTCCAAAACGTTTGGAAATGTTAAATCTTTGTTCTGTTTAAAGAAATAAGTGTTAATAAAGGGTTCATTCTATTTATATGCTGCCTTTTTGTAACCGAAAAGACCCTCGGTTTGACCAAAATAAATTCATTTGATTTAATTCGACTGTCGCTAATTAAAAGCACATTTTCATCTCTCTTAACAGGCAATGTCGATCAGTTTTATTTCGTTTCATTTATTAACACTGTCACAACTTAAATATGCTATAGGCCTATTGTTTCATTTCCTATTTAATATCTAAGAATGTTTAGGCAATTTAATTTGTTTAAACGAATGTTTAGCACTGTAAAAATAAATATTTTATTTGTTTCAAAAAGCTTGGAAATGTTAAATCTTTGTTCTGTTTATAGAAATAAGTGTTAATAAAGTTATGTTGTTAATTATATTCTACTTATGCTGCCGAAACGCCCCTCCATTAGATTACCTGGGTGACGATCGATCGGCAGCAAAAATCCCATGACCATCACAACCCTAATAAATACACATATTTTCCCTGATCAGGTTATAATCCAGAATCTCCTGGCATCCTAGGATCATTCCACATGGCAGTAAAACGAC
>OMLI01098711.1:0-16712 GCA_900302605.1 Rondeletia loricata
GGCTATTTTACTTGATTAATCATTGGAAGAATCCTAAAGGCTGCATGTTTGTTATTTCACAAACAGGGCATGTATTACACACATTATAATGAACTAGCGGAATACCCGTGTAGTGCATCTATGCAGCTGTACATTAATGATCACATCACACAACACACATTAGTCTACATGGACTGTAAACTCACTCAGCGTAAAACACATAGGCCTAATCCAAGTAATTTATTTGCATAGAGTAGCCTACAGTGGGCGTTCGGACCGGGACGATTTTCTCGCGAACCGTTCATCTGATCGACTTCAAAGTCGACACTGCACTCGAACCTGCAGTCAAAACGACACCTGGCAAGTTTCAAGTGGATCGGATGAACGGTTGTCGAGAAATCCTCTCTGAATGTGTTTAATAGCTTGTTTCACGTTCAGCCCATTCAACCCCCGCTCCTTGATACGCTGAAATTGATAACGGTCCCGCACGGCCCCAAAGACAAAAATGAATATTCTGGCTCCGTTAGGAGAGCCGGCGGGGAGCTCTTTACATGTCCTGAAAGTTTCAGCGCGATTTCACGTGAGATGGCCAAGCTATGGGCCAACACAATTTTGCTCACAGACTTCCTGCTCACAGACACTTCTCTCTTTTATTATAGGATTTGTATGCTAGAAATATAATTTTTTACATTCCACAAATCATCTCATGACCCTCCAAAATCATGTCATAACCACCTGGCTGAGAACCACTGCTGTAAACTCTCCCTGCCATTGTCATTTTTTCCCCTATTTACACTGTCCCTGTGTGCACACTTTTGACATCTATGCTGCTGCTGTTCAAGTCAGATATGGCTCTAGTCTGAAATCCCCTCATGTGACTTTGCCTTTGCATGACCCTAGTAATGGATAGCTATGGCCAACATGTCAGATCACATGGTAAAGGAACTCTAAAACGATAACACCCAATGAGATTAGAGATGAGAATGCTACACTTATTTGATGATAATTGTGAACATTTCCGTGCTACAACAAACTGCAAATCAAGGTTTCACAGTTTTGCTGTTCCCGAGAGACTTCATTAATATGTGCCCCATTCTCTCTACTGTTCAGCTCCAAGACCAGTTTGCACCCACAGCAAATAAAGAGTTTGACCCTCTGGGACCTCTGCCACATGGCTGGGGTAAGTATCATCAGCATCACATACTTTAGATGTTTTTGAGGTATGTGGCTGTGGCGTCAACAGAGCTGCGTGGTGAGGTATAGTGAGTCCATGTTGCACGAAACATAATGGACCAAACAATGAAAAGGCAGTGAACAGTGAATTAATATCTAATTACCTTTGATCTTTTTATTCGGTGTCATCTGACATCTACCATGTTTTTTTGGGGTTTTTTTATGTCAGAGAAGAGAACAGACACCAATGGCAGAGTGTATTTTGTTCATCACACGACTCGGACGACCCAGTGGGAGGACCCCAGGACGCAAGGGTGGGTAACACTGTGTGTGTGTGTGTGTGAGGCCAGGGATTTCTTTAGGAGCGTTGCATAAAGCCTCTGAAATGATCTCCTCAGCTTAGGGCTTGTATTTAGCGTTTTACAGTAGTTTCAGCCGTAACATTGCAGTTACGTGTCGTGCGCGATCCCCAGAGGCAGAGATCACTATTATTTTTGCAACATCTATAAAACTCACAACTTCCCTTGCAATTTCATCAAAGTGTACATTTCTGTGACACCAAACCATGTCATACATACTTATTTCATCCAAACTATTTATCATTTTTGTGTACTAGAAATGGACTGGCTGCAAGCTAGCTACTGGGAAAATGCATTGAACAAGCTGCTAGCTTGGTGAATTTCAATGATACCAACAAGAAAGCTGGAAGCATATTTGACTATCTAGCTAGATAGCCTGAAGCCTCCTACACATAGAACATAATTTTCTTTGACTGTAATATTAATTTATTTGAAAATAATACCAATATAAAAATAGTGCAAATACTTAAGAGATCATGGGAGGCACCTTAACATTTAAGGAAAGGAAATGCCCGTAAAGAGCTTTATGCAACCCATCAGCAATAATATAATGATGACTTGAGGATCTTTCCTTATGTGCAGATTTATCTAAGGATATTCCCTGAGCTGTGAGATAATTGGGTTTTGTGTAACTCACTTGAGTTTAAGGTGAACCTTAAAAAGAGCTTAAGGTATAAACTAAGAGCTTTTGTGCAACCGGGCACAGTTTCCTATATATAAGCACTGTCATGGATGTTCAAACTTAGTGCTAATGATTCTGACATTATTGCTATTTGTCAATCCAATTACATAGTCAACTAGACTGCACTCAGGTGAGGTGCCAACTTGGGCCTTAAAGCTGAATATGTGTTTTTGACACCCATGACCTTGACCTTTGACCTTTTGACCTACAAATCTAACCAGCTCCAGGGTACCTTGGGCTGAATATATGTACCAAGTATGAACATCATAGGGTTATTTGTTTTCGAGTTATGGTGTGAACATACATACCCACAGACGGCACTGAACGGCCTACTTGCGCGCCTCGCTGGCGCAAGTAATAAGGATATTGGAAAGGTATTCATTTTAGAAATTAGCTGTACCTATCAAATGTGTTTGTGTATTCACGTGCATGTCTATTGTTCAGGCTGCTGAATGACAAGCCCCTGCCAGATGGTTGGGAGATGAGGTTCACTGTGGACGGTATTCCCTACTTTGTAGACCACAACAGGAGAACCACAACCTACATTGACCCTCGCACAGGGAAATCCTCACTGTAAGTCACTGAAGTCTAGGGCCATCTGATCAGAACCTTCAGTCACTTTAGATCGACATTATTGTCTTTGACACATCTGACGCTTGCTGTATAAAAGACATTGTAAAATAACACATTGTAACACAATAGCAGCATACCACAATTGCACATTTCAAATCATGGATATGTTTAAAACAGGCACATACAGTACATGCATACATACATAAATGTTCTTGGTGAGTGGACAATTAACATAATTCTTACTCTGGTCTTTCCCACAGTGAGAATGGGCCCCAGATTACCTATGTCAGGGACTTCAAAGCCAAAGTGCAGTACTTCAGGTTCTGGTGTCAGGTACGTGTCTTTTGAACATTCTGTTGATACACTAGGTGTCAAAATACTTTGTTGTCCCCCATAATAAAATCAGGAAGGGGATTGTTGGATCTTTCTCTGTCCGTCCATTTGTTTTAGTCCCATGTAATATCATATGAAGTCTTGGCCCTATTTTTGACAAAACTTGGGTCAATGATGCGTCTTGCCATTGAGATCCCACTTTTAAAAAATTGGGGGTGTCATAACAAATAATAGAATTTGGACAGGCATGTCTCTGATAGGGATGCACCAAACGGATATTGATATCGGATATCGGCTCCGATATTGACTAAATAGCTAGATCGGGTATAGGACAATAGGGCCGATCCATGGAGCCGAGGGTTTTTTCGGCCTTATGCCTGGCTGCTCCTCCACCATATCTTGAAATACGCAGCCGTCCTTGGGGGAGCTGGTTGAGCCTGAATGTTTATAAGGGGTGGGAGGGGCTCCAGCTATAGGGGAGGAGCTTTTTTACGAACGAGAAAAAAATACATTGAGCTGAATACAGGGGACAACAACAGACCAAATGTGGAATTAATAGATTAGAAGTTCATCCTTCCACCATATCTTTAGACCTACTTAGAAGATTGTAGGCTAGATTAAAGTAAACATTTTACATAGGTTACCTTTAAGACGTTTGTCTTCAATAATAATGGAAATTTCATGTTGTCACTAATTGGCTGAAAAGGGTAGCTGCAGCATTTGTTTACTGTAGGCTTTTCATATTTACAAGCACTTGGATGTACAAAGGTAAAGTTAATGTACAAAGTCAATCTGCTGGTGCACAAAGCATAAAAATTGCTTTTCCTATGTATACGTTTTCCTTCCGTGTGCAGGATAAGGTCTGTGTGTGTGGCCAAGGGAACATTTTAAGGGAAGGAGTTGCTGAAGTTGAACTCTCACTAAGTATTTGTATGTTTAATGTGCTTGTTTCTTTCTCTCAGCAATTGTCAATGCCTCAGCACATTAAGATTACAGTCACCCGCAAAACCTTGTTTGAGGATTCATTCCAACAGGTGAGTTCCTCCATAATCATATGATTATGTCATCTTCCTTTATCTTAATTTCTTTGTGTCGTTTCGTTGTCTTGTCATTGCTTGATTCGTTGAACTGTCTCCATTCTTTGTCTACGTTCAAAGATCATGAGCTTCCACCCACAAGATCTGAGACGGAGACTGTGGATAATTTTCCCTGGAGAGGAAGGCTTGGACTATGGAGGTGTGGCCAGGTAAGTTCTGTTGAACTTATTTTATATAGTGTATGACTCTTAAGGCGTGTTATGTTCTCATTTGTAGCCTTTTTTGACACCACCCTCAAAACTATGTGTAACAAACCCTGCTGTAATAATAACATCCTCTGATTTCCAAATACATTCCTGATCTACAAGCTTTCAAAACTCACTTGACTGGTTTGACCACTTCCTCTTTTCTTTTTAATTATAATTTTTTTCCTCTGTGGTTATATTTACAGGGAATGGTTCTTCTTACTTTCTCATGAAGTACTGAACCCCATGTACTGTCTGTTTGAGTATGCTGGCAAGGACAACTACTGTCTGCAGATCAACCCTGCCTCCTACATCAACCCCGATCACCTCAAATATTTCAAGTTCATAGGACGCTTCATTGCCATGGTACACTGCACTATTTGTCACATTATTACTGACTGTGCCATCAATATTTGAACTCAGGGTGATGATATGGTTAATTTGGCCCACCGAGTGGATCAAGTCGGTGGAGTCTAGCTTTACATCTTGAAATCTCTTTGGTTATGTTACAAGAGCAGGAAATATTAAGGCATTCAAGCAATTAAATGAATACACCCATGGGAGATGCATAATGGGCATATCCAGGCCAAGTTTGGACACAGCGATTTCATCTTTGATCAAATTTGATCTTTATGATTAAATATCAAACATGACATTGAAATGAAAAGTGTAACTGTAGACTTTTAGATATGCCCTATGGCTCTGGAGGACATGAGTGGTTAAACTTTCACTTGCCATAGTGCATTTTGCAAGCAAATGATCAAACTCCTGCTAGCTTTTTGTTGATTTTTCTGCATTGCATTTGGCTAATGCTATTGACATGTTTCTTCACCTGACAGACTGAGATATCTTGCATTGTTCCTGTCTAGGCCTTGTTCCATGGCAAATTCATCGACACAGGTTTCTCCCTGCCCTTCTACAAGCGTATCCTGAACAAACCCCTGGGTCTCAAAGATCTGGAGTCCATAGATCCAGAGTTCTACAACTCCCTCATCTGGATCAAGTAGGTCTGGGACACAGGATTTAGTATGTGGGATAGCTGTTTAATGAAATGATATTAACACCATAAATGATGGGCATATACATGATTTGCTGATGATGGGGAGTGTTTACATGATGTGAAGGAGAGGGTAGAATGGATGGTGCTGACTTACTAATGTTACTTAAATTGTCTTGATGGCTGACTGTTGTCAGTGGCTATGTTTATGTGCACACTAATCTTCTCTTAATATTTACGATACTCAAGTTTTTAATTTTAGAGTTGCCACATGTAAACACCATATCACATTTACAACCCTGATAAATTTGTATCCCAATTATGGGAAACCCAACGATGATGGCTGGGTTAAGCCAATATTAACTGGGACCCTATCCCATTTATTGCTGGTTTTCACAATCGGCGCAAGCTTGGTTTCCATGGTAACATTGAGAATATTCTCTTTATTCATATATAAAGGGATATTTGTGACCGGGGTATGAGCATATCTTGAATAAGAAACACCTTTTACCATTCTGGAGGAAATTGAGTTGACATAGTAGACATAGGCCAGCACACAAAACATAGGGCAGCATATAACTCATTATATTTACATTTTACATTTTAGAGATTCAGCTGAAGCTTTTATCCAGAGTGACTTAAAATTAATGCAACAGTAGAATAAGCTTCAGTTCCTAAATCACCATCATAACAAGAAACCAAGGAGTGCAAGGGTCAGAGCCATTGTGTGTATGTAAGCAAAAAGTTCTTGGAAAAGTAAAATAAGAGCTAGAGAGAGAGGTAGATGGGATTCTTTTATTTTTTTATTTCACAAATTAACAACACTCACAGTTATCAGACCAATTCTGTAGTAATGAATGTCTTGCAGGAGTAATGTTTGGTAGCAACTTGGAGTGGTCTTTATTGTAATGATGATAGTCTTTTGCAATTTTTTTCTCATAGCTGTAACTACTTATTTTGTGATTGTCACCATGATGATGACAGCAATGACGATGACTCTCTGTTGCCCGCAGGGATAATAACATAGAAGAGTGTGGTCTGGAGATGTTCTTCTCAGTAGACAAGGAGATCCTGGGGGAGGTCACTACCCACGAGCTGAAACCAGATGGAGGGAATGTTCTAGTAACTGAGGAAAATAAGGAGGAATACATCAGGTGCAGCTGCATCATCCGTTGCTTCTCACCCACCTACATCTTTTGCCACATTTGTATTTACTTTTATATCTAAGGCAGTTAGCTGGCGCTCTTATCCAGACTGACTTACAATGACTGCCACAGTAGAACAGCCTTAAAGTCCTAGGTCATCAACATTACAAACAACCAATGGAAAGGAGTGCAAGGGTCAAACTCATAGGGCGCAGACAATACTGTATATGTACCAAATATTTCTGTTTTCCTATAATGATTATGTGTGATGGAGAAGTGCCAAGTGCTGCTAAAGTGTTAAAACAACTCCACTGTATATACCGAACAATAAAATGACAGCACTGCAAGTTATCTGTGAAAGAAAATTTACTGTACCTTGATTTTCACCTCAAATTTGACATTAGGTTTGACACTGTGCCTCAAATGATTTAGCACTCTGAAAGATTATCGTAAAAAATTTTAAGCGAACCATTAACATTCCTCTCTTACGTGTGTTTATTTTTTTTATTTGTGTCTGTGCGTTTCCAGGTTAGTGGCAGAGTGGAGGCTGTCCAGAGGTGTGGAGGAGCAGACTCAGGCCTTCTTTGAGGGCTTCAATGAAGTTCTACCTCAGCAGTACCTTCAGTACTTTGATGCTAAGGAATTAGAGGTACTGCTAGAGGAACTACAGTTATGTTTGTAACTTATTTATCCAGGGAAGTTTGACAGAGCATGCATGCTCTTTCTCAGCATCATCCTGCTTCACATTCACTGTTTCACACATTCACACCTGGGATTGTGCATTATGTGCCTTGCTCAAGGGCATATATATATATATATATATAATAGACCGTAACCCGGGGCTTTGGCGGAAGTAGCGTAGTCGGCTCCACCCCCAGTTTCCTGTGTCCATATGTTTACCGACCCTAATGCAACCGAATGCTACTAACTTGGTAATCGAATCATGGACTTGTTAAAAGACATATTTGATGGACGATGTAGAAAAACGTAAATGTGCAAATTTTTTAACATCAGCTTTTTCGGCATGGAATTTTGTCAAGTAACGTTAACGTTATTGACATTAGTGTGAGATTGGGTTGAGTTTTACCTATCTACTTGCATTGGCCCTTTGTATAAGTGTATTAATACTATAAATAAAAAACAATGATTATATGTGTCACAAACGGGCTAGGTTGGAACAAAAGGATGCACCCCCCAACATTATTAATCTCTGAAAACCCTAAATCGACACTTGGCAATAGAATATAAAATAGCATTGGTAACGTTAGCCTGCTCAATTTCCCCAATAAAACTAGCTTACCTTTTCGAATATGATTTTCCGGACTCCGGGACTTCTCTGGACAAGAAGTATTTTCTTCTCTTGGGAAGGAGTTGATGGAGCACAGCATTTGTGTCTGCTGGTACCGGTTTTATGGACCATGTCTTTGACCAGACTAGATATCCTCTTTGCGTTTTAATTGCTCTGATGGAATTCTTCCAGATGTTTTTTACAAGCTTTGCAAATAGACCTTAGTGAATCATGTCTGAGGACAGGACCCGTTATATGTTCTATGGCGACGGTGTAGTTTGGTTTAATTAAACCGCGGAGCAAATCTAATTTTCTCTTGTAAAAGTTTTCTCCACATACTCTACAAACATCGACAACCTTTACCGGTGTTTTGGGAGCAGCCATCTTCGCCTATATAGTGGAATTATTTTCCTGTAGACACACGGAGAAGCTTTACGCCTTAGCCACACCCACTTCACTATTATTGGTTAAAACACAACGAGTCTCCAACTCAAAGGACCCGCCCCTCAGATCTGCCCTATACGGATTTCTTGATGAACGTCCGACAGATTTTGGTATCAAAATGCAAAACAAAATCTGTCTCGAGAGATTACTTCAGAGCCAACACAGCAACCAATGTTTTTGACTAGGTCTTCATCAGGGGTGTGCTGTGCGGAAAGTGAAGTCAGCACAGAGTACATAAAGAGTAGTGAGCACCACAGGTATCATTAATGAGATTCATAATCGCAATGCATACACCTCAAAGTCTTTCATAATCAATAACGAGTATGCTTAATTCATATTTGGATACATTAAGGCCAGCCATTTGATACAAGGAATCAAAAGAACGTAGAATCACAACCACAGTGTTTTGCAATAATAGACGCATTACAACAAAAGATAATTGGACCCAGTTTTACAATATCATATAAAGACATAGAAACATTTAGAATCAGAAAACATTATTTTGAGAAATAATTTTTTTAACATTTCTTTTATTTAATTTTCTACAAAAAGTTGTTGATTGGGCAGATATAGTGTCAATAACAGTGGGAAACTAGGCGGGAGTCCACGCTACCGGATTGACACTATATCTGCCCAATCCTGGACCCCAGGAAGAGTACTGTTACAATACAGTAGCTAATGGGGATCTAAATAAATAAACAAACAAACAACAACAGATGCTCTGATTCAATAAGTAATTCCCTTTCCGGTTGACACATTTTCTGTTGTGTTTTCTGGTTTTTGTGGCCGACGCGTGCAAATCACAATAGTGAATAAGAAAACACAACGATAAATTACAAAACACAACGACAAGTTACAAAACACGACGATGTGTTTTCTGGTTTTTGTAGATGCGTTTCTAATTTGGTATTTTGCTTCCTAACTTGTCATCGTGTTTTGTAATTTGTCGTCGTGTTTTCTGATTTGCTATTGTGATTTGCACTCGTCGGCCACCGTAGCTTTCCCCTGTACAACATGTCATGTGTCCTCTCTGCCTCTAGGTGATGCTGTGCGGGATGCAGGAGATAGACCTGGTGGACTGGCAGAGGAACACAATTTACAGACATTATGCCCGCAGCAGCAAGCAGATCCACTGGTTCTGGCAGGTCGGTACAGAACACATGCACATGCAGACTGCACTGTTCAATCAAACTGCAATTGTGCCAGTGGTGGCTGCTCAGCCTAATCGTAATTAACAGCAAGCAGCAAGATCAAAACAGCATTTCCTCATTCATCCCCTGTCATATTCATGCTAAGCTGCGTTTTTCTCCTTAAAGGGGAATTCCACTGTAATTGACTTTTAGGTTATTTTGCAAAAATAGAAAATTTGAGTTTTGAGACTCGAGATGAAGGAAAATAAAATCCTTTGGCCCCATTAGATTGTATTGCTAAAATGACTGAAAGAACATTTTGTGGATAGGCTCTTTCCTGTACTTAAATTAAACTTTTTAATGTTATGACAAAAGGTGGTGTTGTTAAATATAGGTAAGGGAAAAGGTCTGTGCAGAAGTTTTTTTCTTTAAGCCATCTTGGGCAGTGCAATTTGGTGATGTCATAGCATTTAATTTTCCTTGAGCTCAAAACTTGATTATTTATTAGCATCCTCATTAGCCGATGCCTCAGTGACTGCGAGTCCTCCTGGGGTCCACAGACATTAATTCCTAACAAAATGACTCTCAAAACGATCTTGGGATTTTAGGAAAATTTCTACCTTTGCAGAATAATAACAATAATAATAATAGAAACTCGGTCTCAGTGGAATGATGGACTGATCTGTTGACAGTTTGTGAAGGAGATGGACAACGAGAAGAGGATGAGACTGCTGCAGTTTGTCACAGGAACCTGTCGGCTTCCAATGGGTGGCTTTGCTGACCTCATGGGTATGCAAACTGGATAACACAAGCATACACACACCCTTGTATGTCACATCAGAATTGTTTCCTTGATTGCTTTTTCTTCATTCATGCTTACTAATGATTCATATAGGGAGCAACGGCCCCCAAAAGTTCTGCATTGAAAAAGTGGGCAAAGAGAACTGGCTTCCAAGAAGTCACACATGGTAAGGCCAGTTGTTCATTTTACTTTCTTTAAATTCATTATACTTGAGGTATTGGACCAGATGTTCTTTTCTGAATTGATTTAGGATTAAATATTGTTGACCAAGACCTCTTAGTAATTTCTGATTCTACCACGTATGAGCCTCCCTTTATTGTTAGCCTTACATTTGGCATTTTAAGTTATATAATGCATTTTATGCATGTATTTTTGAAGGCGTATTTAATTATTTTTGTTCTACAATGTGTTACTGGTTAAGTGTGAAACAGGGCGTTGCTCAGTCACTGTACTCTGGGTAAATACATTTTACAATTTAGGCATTGTGCGTGCGTGCTCGGGTGGGAGGTTAAAACCAAAGACGGGAATACAGGTTAAAACCAAAATATTTCCATAATGCTGAAAACTCATCTCATTTTCTGTCTCATTTGTCCAATCTAGCTTTAATCGTCTGGACCTCCCTCCTTACAAGAGCTACGAGCAGTTGAAGGAGAAGCTGATGTTTGCCATAGAGGAGACGGAGGGCTTCGGGCAGGAGTAACACAACAAGATCAGGAGGGACAGGACAGGAAGGAGGCGCAGTGGGCTTGGAGGAGCCATATCCATGCATGCAGCCACCAGCCATCTGAACTCTTCTGTCTTTTAGGTTTCAGGCAACAGCATTTCTTCAACAGATTCTCCTTGTGGCTGCTACTAAACTGGTGGATAGACACACAGGTCTTTATTTGCTGTCACATGCAGCAACAGCTTTTCTTACCAGTTTGTCATGAATTCCACAGTTCAAGAGACCCGTGACACTTCTTCACCCTGAATCACCTCTCACCTATGTGATCAGTCCCACCCTAATCCAGCTTGCCTTACTTAGCCCCGCTCGGCCCACAAAGAGGAGATGGAGGCAGAAAGGATGTCTGTCTTACCAAGTCATGTGTGCACTCTCTGTACATCGTGCAGGTGCACTGTTACTACACATTGTCCTGTGTATCTGTGCAGTAGTACTTTAGTAACCTCAGAAGAGCCACCTTGTCTGGCCTATGCACTTAACTGTTTCAAGAGGAGAACCATATTTGTGCATTTTGACTGATGGTATATGAAATCTTCACACCTAAAAGCAGCATAAAAAGCACATATATGGTTTTAGGTCTGTCAGACTCTACTTTAATTTTTGTGAACCCTTCTGTTGAAAGGATGGATGGATGAATGCATTTTTGAATAGTTGACTGAATGGACTGACTGTAGAGTCTTGTAGCACATACACAATTTCTTCAATTCATTTTGATAAATATGATAATGCTAATTGGAATGATGGTTTCATTTATTTTGACATTGATTTCCTAACTATGAGTTGAAATCTTTAACTAGTTTGCACATGATCATGTGAGCAGTGAGACAGTGGTGATTGTTAAGAGAGGCTATATTTTTGGTTTGTTTAATCATTTTTTGATAAGAATTGAGTAAGTTTCAACATTTATTATCGCCATTTAAATCCCCAATATGAAGTAGAGAACGTTTGCATAGTGGCAGGTGTATTTGGTGAAACTGTTTTTTTGTGATTTGATTTGACACTTCCCAAAGTGGTCTGTGCTGTATGTGAGATCAGCATACTGTATATGACCATGGATGGACAGGGGCGATTGAACATGTCAACAGTCTTAAACATTTCTGAGAAGAAATTCAAGAAATGTTACTGATGAAGTGGGAGCATTGGGATGTACAGTATAATAGAAAAGAATTTGTCAATTGAATAATTAGACCCACCTATTCCCACTGAATGGTAGCAACTTCTCTGGTAGATGTCAAGAAATAAGTATTATCCGAGATCGATAATAGCTCAAATTAATCTTACTGTTTTATGTGTTAAATAACTGATGCAGTTTATGTACATATTATACTTACCAAGTAGAAAAAGGTGGTAATTATCTTAAAACATGTAATTCACCCAAGCCCAGCATCACTTAACTTGAGTGTTCACATTTGATTGAATTAATAGCAAAGTGGCCCTAGTTTTATAGGGTGTTTAGCATAAACATTTGTATAGCGTATTTCATGTCTTTTCCCAAAGTATCTCTGCTAATGTCAAAGTTAAGGAAATTACTCTGAAACCAATCTACAAAACAATTTTTCTGATTTATTTTGGAAACTTTTTGACTTTAATACGTTTAATCACTTCCTAACTTCTCCAAAAGTGGCAGCATGTAGGAAATCACTATCAAGCTCTCAGTCAGTTGTTCCTTCTTTCTTTATTATACTTACTAAGGCAGTGGTAAAGAAGCTAACTTTAAAGGTCTTAACTTTGCTTGGACATCCACAATTCTTACATCTTGTCACTGGTTTTTGAAATGTTTCTTTAACAGGCCTATCAGTAATATTGATTTGTATTCATACATAGTAATAAGGTGTGTTATTACTCTGTATCTATGCAATATCTTATTGATAAAAATGAAAGCATACTTTGTGAAGTAGTACTGTTGACTGACTAGTCACTGTCCGAGCATCAAGCTGTGTGGTACGTGTACGGGCAACGTGTTGTAAATTTGTTTGGTATAATTTCAATGTGTATCCCTGGTCTTTGAAAATTCATAATTACAATTTCAGCTTGAAGTTCCCGGTAAAATCTCGATTGACCCTATCAACAAATTTCAATTATTAATTAGCCCATGTATCAACCATGTGGTTGTACTTGATCTCTGTATTGGCTCTAGTGATTCAGTGACATGTCATGATATCCATACTGGTACCAAAGAGTACCAGGTTGGACTCACTGGCCTATATTGATTCGTTTTCTCAATGTAGCACCACAGGTCTGGGATCAGTGACCAGGTCCAGTTCTGGTCTATTTCAAGCTAAGCTCTCATTCATTGATCTGACAGGCATATTGACCCTCAGTCAACACTAGCTATTGCTCACTTGACACTTGATGGTGTCAAGAGATGGACATTATCACTGATTCATTCAAGTTTTGTTTTTTCTTTTAGCTGGTAATAATTCTATACACACACACACACACAAACATTTAATTTTGTCTCATCAATGTGTAAGCTACTGATATGCAGACTTGTGAAGAGATTGTCATTGAGAAAACAACTTGGAAGAAATAAAAAAAAAAATAAGATTTGTGATTAAAATGTTGACTGTTGAATATTTAACAAATTACAAATAACCATAGCACCTTGACACTCTAAAATGGCTGATTAACCACTTTAAATTATTGTTGTTTTTTTAAACAATGCTGTGTTCCCAGATTGTGGGGGAGTTAAATGTATAGAAATATGCAAAATAGTAATCCTTTTAATTCTGTTGATTGCATTGAAAATCATGTTGATAGTGTAATCACTGTATTTTTTCTTTTCTTTTGTTGGGGCTCTTAAAGCATCATTAAAGTTTGGTAGAGGTTTGGGTTGTGTAGTTGCCTTGACATGATATGACGAGATATCTTTAATAGTTGCTCCGTAGCTTCAAACTTGATAATCCACATTATTTTTTTATTTTCTCTCCCACATACACATGCATTGCACGGTGAAACAGGTCTCAAAGTCACACTTCTAGCACACAAACGAACATGAACAAAGCGGATTCTGCCAATGTATAAAATAACTAAACCCGATTCAGCGTTTTTTTCGTCTGTTTACAATGATTGGTAAAGGTACTATTTTCTTCATCCCCTATTGGCTTCAGGAGTTGGTGTGGACATTTGGACCCATCAGCATGTCGTTTCTTACACGTGTAAACATACTAACACGGTGATTCGGTCCAGTAAAATCAACACGAAGTTGACCTTTATATTTCCCAAAAACGCGGAATCAGGTTTTGTTCTTTTATACATTGGCAGAATCCGCTTTGTTCGCATTCGTTTGTGTACTAGAAGTGTGACTTTGAGACCTGTTTCGCCATGCAATGCAATGCATGTGTATGGGGGAGAGAAAAAAACAAAAAATTTGGATTATCAACTATTGAAGATATCTCGCCAATATTTGGAGTTACATCATGTCAAGGTAACTACACAACCCAAACCTCTACCAAACTTAAATGATGCTTTAACTTTTTTGATAAATGGAAGTTAATAGTTGAATACTATTTATTCGTTGTCATGGCAATGTCAAGAGGATGGGTTTCATGTAAAAATTTAATTGATTGAGAAAATACAGTAATAAAACAACGAGTTACTGGACACTTGTCAATAATTATTATTACTATTTTGCTACATTTGTACACACAAGGGAGGTCATAAGGAACGTCTTTTAAGAGCCCAATTATGTGTCTTGGCCCCTTAATACAAAGCACAACACAGTTTTCGGAGTAAAATGCAGTGCTTAATTTGGGCCGGATCCTGCCGGAACAAGATCCGGGACCTCTCGGTTTTGGACTGCCTGCTTTCCGGGACATATTTGTGTGGATCCGGCACCACTCATGTCAAAATAAAAAATTATTTTAACTGTCTATAATAAACAAAATAATCAGGGCTGGAAATTATGAACTCGTCCGCTCGCCAGAAGCGAGTAGATTATATTTCGGGCAAGTCAGTTTTGAGGATCACTCGTCCATCAAGCCAGTGAGATTTCTTGAGAGGCAAATAGACATTTAATGGAGTATGGTGTAAAATGCTAGCCTGGCTAACGCACCGACTCTGTAGTCGGCGTTAAAGGGGATACAACAACATAAAATCAATTTGAGCATAATTGTCCATTTAAAATTATATTTAGGAATGTAAGAAGTGATCAGTGTAAATTGTTATACATTTTTACATAAAAACAATATATGCTTTTTTTTATCACGGTTTTATGTTGTATCCCCTTTAAGACAGACTAGTAAAATGCAACGTGATAGCCTACCAGTGATCTACTGACAAATACAGCAGTCCACCTTAAAAATTGCAAATAAGGGGGTTTCCATAGCAACCAGTCAGAAAAACCAAAGATACTAGAGAATCTCACCGGTAAGCACAACACTGTGTGTGATGTAGCCCCATTTGTGACTTTATAAGGTGTTTCTGTAAATGTGGTATTGACACCTTACTAAAGTCACAGTCACACCAAGTTCCATCCCGGATTCTGGTTGAAAAGTACATCTGAAATGTTTTTACCTATACGGGCCCCCAATTTTGTATTCCGGAGCTACATAATAGCTAGGGGAGACCGGGGTTGGTTGTCACACTTTTTACTCTTGGGTGAATTGCTCATCATCAAAACATCTTTCAATAGTCATTCCTACATTAAATGGAAGCTTAAGGTGTTGGCTTGAAATGTGTATCCCTTTTATTTTTCAACTTATTGTAACAAAGAGGTAATTAACCATCAAAGACACTCTGACACAACCAACCCCATCACGAGGTTGGTTGTCACAAGGTATGGGGTTGGTTGTCCCTATAGTTATCAATGGGGTTTCAGTTTAAAAAAAAGGGATTTTTAAAAAGCGTGTAACTTTGTAGTTTTTTAAGCTAGAAACACCAAATACGTTTTGAAATGAATACCACCTCTATAATAGTACTCATCAATGCCCCTTGTGTTTAAACCATGAATTTGAACCAGGTGATTATTTGTTTGAATTATCCTCTGTAATGAGAAGTAAAATGAAGGAATTTACAGTGCTGATTTTTTTTTTGCCTTTATTAAAGCCATTGTTTCATAACAATACATTATGAATATAACATTAAATGACAGAGAGATTGGAATATATTAATCTCCATCAAAATATGACCAGGAACTAATGAGGAACTAAAGCACCATTGTGTGTGTGTGTGTGTGTGTGTGTGTGTGTGTGTGTGTGTGTGTGTGTGTGATCAAAAACACCTGAGAACATATGGACTATAACATGTTTGCCATGCTGACTGTCTTTCTGAACTGATTTCCCCATCAAAAAATATGACCAGAAGTTGCATAACTTGGGTTAAAAGACAAATAGCCTTAAAAGTAGCCTACATGTCCAACATTTTCTAACAAGTAACTTGAGCAACCATGAGTGAGTCAGTGTATTATGTGCTACAAACATCTAAGAACAAAATGGACTACAACATCAATATCAAATACTGACTGTCTGAACTTCTGTGTGTCTTCATCTAGCAAACCCTGTACTTCACTCAGAGTCACATGAGTCACAGTTCTGACAAATGTATGCCCCTGGATTGCCAGGGGTGCAATCTTTGTGAGCCCACTTTCGGCAGACAGCACATCGGAGCCATACTTCCTTGGACCGGCTATTGGAGTACGGCTCAACACATACCAGGCAGAAACATTCCTCTTCATCAGAGGACTCTTCTTCTGGCCTCCTCTTCTTGGCCTTCTTCTTGTTCTGCTTCTCTATAAGTGGGGCTCCACTTGTGGAGGGCTGGGGAGCATCTGTGGGCACCTTCCTTTTCTGGCTGAATATTCTCTT
>OMLI01098739.1:0-16320 GCA_900302605.1 Rondeletia loricata
CTCCATGTAAATATAGTATTGCCTGTAGCCCTTTTTATTCTGCTGTACCTGTGGATTGAAGTCATGGGATTGAAGCACATTGGATCAAAGGTGGGTCCACCTCAGACCATTTGACTGTAATCTAAATTACAGTAGAGCTCTCAACGAACAAATGGTGGAGTCATATGCCAACAGTCTGAAGATCAAGATGGAAAGCTGTATTGTAAAGATGGGTTTGCATTATGCAACTTAAATGCAAGTTTTGCTAATGAAAGAAGTACTCAGTTAATTTGTATTATCATTGTGGATATTCAGGGTTGGTTTGGTGACACATCAACACTAAGGTTTATTTGAGGTGCAAATAGTTGCACAAAAGCTGCAGGGTGTGAAGCCAGTTTATAAAACAACAGTGTAACACTTTTCTGTGATAGTTTGATAAGACTATGCAGAATTAGTATGTAAGGTGTGTCAGAGCAACATTTCTACATGGTTGAACTATACAGTGCCCACAAATGCACCTGTTTAGAAATAGTCTCAGTGCCATTGACTGATAACTAGACATTATCAGTATGTCACTCAAGCAGGTTAACTCAAGTTGGACATCTAAAAATAAAGTTACAGGAAATAAACAAAATTAGAATGACCCTCTAAGCCAATATATTTTCATACTAGGGATGGGACGATATGCGTATCTCACGATACAATTCGATAGGCGATATGGGGTTCACGATTCGATACAACCACGATTCGATGTAATAAATAAAACTTAAATGACAACAAAGTATGACTGTGCAGAATTATGTTTCTTTCTGAGCCACAAATCTTTCTAGCAATGGCATTGGCTTGCTAGAATGTAAACAACAATTTAAAATTTTCATTGCAAAGTGCAAATAATATAATTTTGATGGAGAGCTTATGAAATTGTGATGGGCAAGCCATCTCATTTGTGATTACTACAGCAGAACAAAATGTAGCCAATATTGCGATTCATTTTTCTGCCCCACAATACATATTGTCACATTTTTGTATTGCGATATATTGTCCCATCCCTAATTCATACCTTTAATAGGACTAATTTAAAGTACATAGGCCTAACTGTGGAAACTGACAATATTACGATAATAATAAATATACAATGATAAATAGCATTAGGTGCACAGAACTGTAGAATAAGGCTACGTGTAGCTAGTTAACTATGGTAACGTTAGCTAGCTTGCAAGCTACATATTTCATGAGCAGGGAAAATCAAACAAATTAAAAACCAACAGTCTTCCCTGTTGATAGTAAATGTCAGCAGACTACTTGTAGGTTGAGTTTATTGTGATTTATTTTGACAGACCCACAGCTAAGAGCCACAGCTAACAGCAGCCTGTGTAGGTGTTGTGGCTGCCGGGGCGAACAGCGCTTTGAGCGTTCCCGAGGCTTAGAGGCGCGTTCACAGTGCACAGAAAAGAAAGCCTTGATACAGCTATTGGAGGTATTTACAACATTTTGGACCTAAAGGTTTAAAAGTTTGTTGGGCGTTTTACAGACGTTTCTTTTCTCATGTATCTCTATGGGGAAAATTATTTTTGGGCCCAGTGGCATCACGTGACTTGCAGTTCCGCGCTTGGCCACTACGAGAAAATCTTGGGCTTGGGCGAGAGGCATACTCAAGCGTAATTTATACTTCTGCGTGGAAACAACAGCGTAGCTATGCCGTAGGTCTTTCTGGTGCCGGCGTAGCCCGCAGAGGCTTATGTGCACCTCTCCAAAAATGTAACTGCGCGTAGGGCGACGCAAGACCGTAAGCACTGTGATTGACCCGCTTCGTATTTCCTCCTATCTGTATCCGGTTAATGTCCACAGATTTCGGCGTTGTGGCAGAATCACCGACGCAGAACTATAAATGCTTGCACCGCCGTATGCACCTATGCCGTAGGTATGGCGTAGCTTCGACGCAGAAGTATAATTTACCCTTCAGGCTTATGGAGTCCCTACTCCTAAGTTTCGATTCTGTGTTTACACGCCACTGCGCATGCTCACGGACTTAGAGACCCAGTCCCAGTCTGTGAGCATGTGCAGTTCAACAATGGAGCATGCACAGTAAATAAAATCACAACCCTGGTGGTGAAGTAAGCTGCACCATGCTACGAACAGACACACGGACACACATGTCACGTATTGAAACAGTGGGGGAAAGCCCTGGTGTAAACTGGTGAAGCTGGATTCAATGCTACAGGGTTGCAGACTGGTTGGTGCTCACCGTCTGGAGGTAAACTCTTGATCACTTTGACGGCTGCTTCAAACCTCAGCTCTGTTAAACGCCCTTCATCCTCCACACCGGCACACTCCATCATGTCACTGAGATGGTCAATTAGCTTATAAAACCTTAGGCAATAAAGACAGCTGCAATATGAATGACAGTTTTACACGTTTTTGGTTTTTTTACACAATAATTTTTACAGATATCAAGCAATAAAATCTGACTCTTTCTGCAACGCCAACATGTCTTGCAATATCCTTGGTATGACAAGACAAAACTAAACAATACTTCTTTGACAAACCCACCAGTAGGAGGAGGTTGTGTTATATAGGGCACAGTGTTAGTATGCGACATGTCTCCAACTATCCAAATATTATAAATGCCATCTATACTAATTAATTCTCTACGAAGAAAGCTCAAAATAGCTGCCACTTACCATGAAATAATCCGGCCTATCTGCTTGTAGGAAGGCGACCTGTCTTTTAACCACGAACAGACGCCATGAACAGAACAATAACCCCAGGCAGAGTGCGCGGAGGGAGTTGTAGTTTTTTACTGAAATGATTGGGACTTTGTGCGACCAGATATTTCCTACAAGCTCCACAATGCTCCACCCGCTTGGTGGAAATGTAGTTTCAAGTACAGTAAGCGGCTTATAGAGTTGACCATAGTATTATTTTC
This sequence comes from Rondeletia loricata, assembly GCA_900302605.1. Taxonomy (NCBI): domain Eukaryota; kingdom Metazoa; phylum Chordata; class Actinopteri; order Beryciformes; family Rondeletiidae; genus Rondeletia; species Rondeletia loricata. The sequence goes on from OMLI01098739.1 coordinate 2,906, forward strand.
ACAAAGAATAGTAAGCAAATAAAAAGTCTATAGAGTTCAAACATATCAAAGGTGGTGTTACAATGTGTCAATCTGTGTTAGTCTCTCATCACAAATTCATACCGTGCATCCACTGTAGCCACTGTAGAGTGTAAAACTACATATCCCAGCATTCTCTAGTCGGGTTCCAGTGTTTTGTTTTGTTTTTTCAGAGGGGGTGGGCGATAGGCAGAGGGGAGAAAAAAACAAAGAGCTCTCACTCTGCCCTTAGAACGGGTACCACAAATGTCATCGTCAATTGTCCTCTCAAGTGTTGTCGTCATTTTGGGGCTTTCGGATTCCATCCAGATCCATTTGTTTTTGCCTATGGTGAAAATACATGGGATTTTTGGATCCCGTTTGGATCCCATCACTGATCTTAAAATGTGTGAAATAATGACATTTTACAAATGACATATATGATAAAATTATTACATATCGTAACGTGTTACTGAATTTCTAATAAATATCTGTCTGTCTCTGTCTGAGGAAAAATACAGCAAAAGAAGCGTTAACGCGTTCAACTCTTTGGAACGGCCACATTCAAAATAAATGTTTCTTTATTAATAATAAATGACGTGCAGCGGCCGTTATTCCCTTTTTGTAAGTAGACTTGATTGTATTAGCTACTGTAAAAATAACAATTTAGATTTGTATTATCTTGGACTGCCGACTTCGTGGATTCGCTGGTATGTTTACCGCTCGTGTTGACACACTTCGTGTCGCCAAAGTGGGAGAAAAGTCCCATTTATCCTACTTGTAATTACCACTAGGAGGTTGAAGCGAACGATTCTTCCCTGTCGGCACGTCATATTTACAGTAAATCCGAAGCAGCAGGAGACCGGAAGCTGGGCCAGTTTTTATTTTATTTTGTATTTTAACTATTGAGTGATTCCTCTTCCCAAACATAGACGATCTTCGGTGGTAGGTTACGCCGGAGGAATAGCAGGCAGAGGAGTTTTTTTTCTCCGAGGCAGAGCTGCTGCTGGTTGTTTCAATCAGAGGGAAAAAGGCGAAGGGAGGAAGGGAGGCTCTGCTGCGGAGAGATGTAAGATGGCAGAGCTACAAATGCTGTTAGAGGAAGAGATTCCGGCCAGTAAAAGAGCGCTTGTAGAGAGTTACCAAAACCTCACCAGAGTAGCAGACTACTGCGAGAACAATTATGTCCAGGTAAGTGAGCGACGATTTCAGACCCGCGGTCTCCTCTTGTCTTTTGTCGTGGAACCTGGAGGTGAATGGTTTGGGACAGGAAGTGTGAATAAAGAAAACTGGACATGGTTATGATTAAATGATCCTCTCTGTCCGCCCAAAGCTGTTGGATGGAGCTTTACTGCAGTCCGGCTTGTATCTAAAACTGGACTTCACAGTTAGTTCGTTTACACAGAGGGTGTGTCTACTTCTTTAAACATTTTCTATTAAAACATTTTTTTTAAATAGTCACTGCTCACTACTACTCACTGCTGATAGAAAAGGCCTACATATGTTTTACAGCCTGGTCGTTGAACATGTTTGAACACTGGCAGGAAAGTTACTGTAGAAAGAACTACAACACATTTTTAGAGGGAAACTACAAATGTCACAGCAAAACTACAAGTCTCTATAGGAATATTATAGTGATAAAATACCACAAAGTGTGATAAGGTCATTAAACTCACAATTGAATACCACAGACACACTTTAAAGTCCCTATAGGAATATTACAGGAATAGTATAGTGCCTGTATGGACTAATAAGCACTCAGTCCAAATGCTGTCATGTATTCTGCTCAAGTCAGCTTATGGCTTTTAGTGTGTTAACGCCATTTATAATATGCACATTTTGGGGTTTGACCAAGCAATACTTGATGGAGATGCAAGCTGCTGTCTTAATACTTATTCAGGAAAGCTCTCACACTTGGCTTTACAGGCTTGCAAGTATAGGCCGTAAAGGGAGAGAGAGGAATGTAATGCCATTGTTAGTTGGTCAATAAAGGTTTTTTCATGGGAACAGAACATGCTTTTAATCTCTGCTATATGGGACTGCATTAACTCAGCTTGAATTCTTCTGATTCAGCTCTAGGTTCATGTTTTTTTGAAAAAGCAGCTAATATTGAATAATTTGCTCCTGCCTTAGGATTGTGTTTTAACACTATTTTGATGTAAATGTCAAAATGAAATTGTTCTCATGGTTGACCGTGAAAGTCCACTTGCTCACTGCGTGCCAAGATGACCGTAGATGCCCTTGTCTTTTGATTAGTGGTGAGATGATAATACTGGGAAAAACTCTGTGGATCTGTCTTTGGAAAGCTCCAGAAGAATATGAGAGTGACAGACGGTGGTGAGAGAACATATTTCTGGCCCAAGGAGCAGGGAGACAGACAAACCCACCATATCAGCCAGAGAGAGGGTGTGTCCATTCCAGCTGTCCTCCCCCAGGACTCTCTCCCTGTCATTTTGTTTTCTGGGCAGTTTGTCCTCCTTGTCCTCAGATGATTTGGCTACGTGAGGCAAGGCGGCTCTGAAGCTTTGTGCCAATTATACGCCGACACAGAAACTGTCTCGTTTTCTGTGACAGGATTTTTTGCCATCTGAGAAAAAGCCTGAGTGAAGTGGATGAAGCAGCTTTTCCCTCCCACCGCTTTTTGATGTGAGATCCAAAGCTGTAGGCACGTGGCTGTGTGTCAGTGTAGCTATTCATCATTATAGTTCAGATACAATACAGTCTGAATATACAGTATATAGTTAAAATATTACTACATAGATTCCAAGCTAGCTATATATACTGTATTTATGTATATAAAATTCACAAACCAATAACAAAATTCCATACATGTTACTGAGATATTGTTTTTTTCTCATCCTTCACACCAAGGAAGAAACAAGTTGCCTAAACTTCTGTAATAGGCAACTTTTTTTAGTTTTGAGTTAATTTTGAATGCCGTGATGATATTAGGGTTTGACCGATATGGGTTTTTGAAGGCCGATATCGATATTTTTAGACCAGGCCATAAGTTGCCAATAGCCAATATTTTGTGCTGATATTGAGTGTCCTTAAATTTGACAATTTCCTTGCCATAAATGACAAGGATTCAGTGTTTCCCCATGATTTTATGCTTTGCACTGAGGGAAAACAACAACATTTAAACCACCATGGGACAGTAAAACTCTCCATTGAACATTGAAACTCCATTGAAGTGGGTCAGCAGGTCCTTAAGGCAGGGTGACCCACCCCACCTATTCAAAGACAAGGAAACATTGGGATACATTTGGCCTTTAAATGAAGAATTCATTTACAAAAAACAAAGAATGTGCAAAGAAAAGAAAATGTCATTGCAGGTTTTACAGCCTGTTTTCATGTATCTGTGGTCAGGGAGGAACCTCCGTCATATCGGAGGCGGACAATATCAACGAGCCCATATGTGATATTTAATGTAGGGCCAATATCGGCCCCGTATATCGGTCTGATCCTAGACGATATCGTATCGTAGGTTCTGTGTCGTGAGTGTGTCCTTGTAGGATTTTAAGCTTTGCGGTACACGTCAGACTAAAAGTGCACTTTTCATAAGCCTTCTTTCTGTCTGTAGATACACTCTCACTCCCTCTGATAGAAACACACACACACACACACACACACACACTCACACTCACACTCACACTCCGTTGAGCTCCAGACTGAACCTCGTACATAGCAACATGCCTCAGCTTGAATCAGCTTGTCCTTTCAGCACTTGCTTCACATTTCCATCCCCTTCTCTCTCTCTCTCTCTCTCTCTCTGTTCCTGTCATAGAGGCTTTGGTATTGTGACTGTATTGACTGTAGTGCAGCTCTGCAGCTCACCAGGCAGAAGCAGATGGTTAAAGCACTGTGTAAAGAAGGACAGATCACTGCCCCACTTTCTCGCTGATAGTAGTGCGTTTTGTGTGTGTGTGTGTGTGTGAGAGAGACACACACACCATGACAGGTCAGACTTATGTTTTCCTGCTGCCCTGCTGACTCAAAAGATCTAACAATGACTCCATGGAAATGCCTTGTCCGTATCAGGAAGTAGCTTACCAGTACTATAATAAGGCTAGTGCCAAAAAATATTCATTCACATTCACTTTAAGACACCCGTATTGAGGTTATTCTGAGGAAATCTGATTTGTGTTTTATATTTTAATGTGTATTTATTGTAGTTATTAGAGGGAACTACAGGGAAAAGGATTAGTTGCTCAGCGCTGGCCGCCCGCTTGCTTTTTCTCTCCCAACATGTTAGCAAAAAGCACACGAGAATCTGATTTATATTTTTGCCCATGACCATAATCTTTTCAGGGATGTGAGTCAGCACCATGTTTGTTTGACCTCTGTGAAAGTGACAGCCAACAATGACACATATGCACAGTGGGCCACCTGGCCATGTTGGCAGGCCAGGTAAAAAAAAAAAAAAGGGCTGATGACTACAGATTGTTTCTGTTTGAGATATAAAAGCCATATTCAGGTTGTGCTTTTTTCTGTGCTGTATGTGCTGTGCTGTATGTGCTGTGCTGCATGTGCTGTGCTGTATGTGTGCTTACTTGTAGCACTTCTTTGGCTGTGTCGCTTATGCTATAAGTTGTGCAAAAGTGTGAAAAGGTGGGCCATATTCACAAAGCATCGGGAAGTAAGAGCTGGGATCAGTTGCCTTTTCATATTTTTTTAGGGCATTTCTGCGTTATTCGACAGTATACAGTAACGAGAGCCAGGGGAAATGGGAGAGAGATGATATGTGACAAAGGTCTTGAGCAACATTCAAATCCACAGTGTTGCAAGCTCATGGCATGTGACTTGGCCTGCTGAGCCACCATGATGCCAACTTGTGCTTTTTAAATCTGAACTGAATGAACAAGATAGATTATGAGGGCTCTTAAATTGGCACTTTGAGAGGCTTTATGAATGTGGGCTGTTTTTTACAATTACCCCATGCAGGTAGCATCACATCTGAGAGGAAAGTCCCTGCCATCATGTAAATGTCTGAGACCGAGGGAACAAGAGATGCCCTCTTAATGTCCTGGTCACATAACCTTGGTGTAGCTGTCCCATGCTGTTTCCCAGCAGTTTTCCCCTGGAAAAGAGCCAGGCTTGCCTGAAGGTGATAAATGTGGCGTTTTCACACTGCTCTGTCCTCTTTTCCTGCTCCTCTTTCTCTCGCTGCCTCTCTCTGAGGAGTGGCCTGGTTTTTCTCCCAGCATGGAGAGCCTGGCGGCTCTCAGCATACCAGCCGAGCCCATTCATCCTGTCAACCACCTGTCGTCAAACTGTCTTCTTTAACAATTAAGCTCTAAGTAATCCTGGAAAACTAGACTTCAAATGTGACATGCAGTAGGATTCATACAGAATTGATTCCCTATTTTCAAAGCGACAGCCAACAGGCCTTTTTATGTGCTTAGTGTGAAGAATCGGTGACCCAGTAAACAGGAAGGAGGGCTCCTTGAACACTGACAAGGGAGAAACTTGGGAAAACTGAAAGACTCTGAAGAATTACACACGGTTAGTTTTGTTTGTTTGTTTGTTTGGCACTTAAGTTTGTCGTGTGAGCTGCAGAAGTGTGACTTTCTGTCTGGACTAACTCAAGAAAGGCTAATGAGTTTCTGTCATGTGCAAGGTTCCCCTTTTGTGGCCCTTCCCTTCCGTGGAATTTTTAATTGCGCAGTTCTTCAAGGTCAGGCAGACCTTATGGCCTTTCAGTCAGCCTCCATCTGCCCTGTGGGAGGAGAAGAAATTAACAATTCGCTTATCGTACTGCTGAGTTTGAAAGGGCCAAGACTTAGCTCAAGGAGTTAAGACGTTTTGTCTTCAGATTGACGTTTTCTCTGATCTTGACGTGTCCTACTGTCACTTTCACTATCCTGTGTGTCTCAGGTGGCTCGGGGTGGTGTTCAGTTTCTCACAGTTTCATATTTCTAGGTGTGGTTACATTCTCCTCCATCCAGGAAAAACAAGGTTGATGACTAGCCCTATCATTCAAAACAAGGGCATTGTTTTACGATCGATATGCTCAGCAGGCTTGATTCTTTTTCCTTGGCTTAATCTACTGTATTTAACGTACCTTTAGCTCCCTGTCTCTGTATCATCCAAGCCTAATCTGCAACAAGCAAGGCAGACAATGTGCACTTTAATACCCTGAGAGTTTACATCAAGGACATGGGTCAATACATAATTTCTAAACTATGACAATCACTCAACACTAATGCCATTTAAAACATAATGTTGGTTTACCAGCTCATTGAAAGCTAATGACAGTGCATTATGTAGTATGATCAAATTCTGTATACGTAGAAATCAATGCATTCTCATTTTTGCAAGCGTAATATTCAAAACGTTTGACCTCATTTAAGCCAGAAAGTATCACTAGATAATGCAGTCTGATATAGTATATATCAGCTAGCTTCATTCTAAATCAAAGAAAGAAGAGGTTTTACCATTTATCTATTTTGTAATATAGCACAGTGGACTATAGCCGAAGGAGCTAAATGGTCAGGAGATGGCTTCGATCCTTACAAGCCTAAAGAATGCTGGACATGTCTTTCTTGTAATCTCCTCTCCATTGGCTTTACCTTACCTCCAGTCAGTCGCTGGATCTCAGACAACCACATCAATACAGCAACCCACAGAGCAGCGGCTCTCAGTTGCCTCCTGTCCCACTTATCTCACCCTATCCAGTCTACAGTAATCAGCAGTCGATACATCACACGGAGCAAAGTGCCTTGTGAGCTCTATGACCTTCCAGTTGGATTTACAGGCATTCACCTGGGCAGGACTTTAATTGCGCAATGAAATGATTCTCGACTATACTTTCACACGTTTGCTTTGTTTCCTGCCTCCGATGTCAGAGAGGCTGGAAGTTAGTTAAGTGCTATTTCGGTTGTGAGAAACCGTTTCTTGTCCAGCCTGGCGAGCTAAAGGAGTCATGGATCCCCCGATGTTTGTTTTTAGCTCATCTGTGCTCATCCTCGAGACTTGCGGTCTGTGACCGAACTCTGCAACAGCACTTGAACGTTTCAAGATGTATGACATGTTGTGGAATTCCAGGCATTCTTGGGACTGCTTTTTTTTTCCTGAGCGCATTTCCCCTCCGGACAAGCGGAAGCACATACACACACATCTGCTTGTCCGCTGTCGAAACCCAGCAGTACACTTCTACAGTAGCGGCACTGTATTGTGTTGTTTTTACTCAAAAATGTTCATACTTGTTCTAACATTCAGTGCAATGCAGATTTAGGAGGACTACTCATTTTGTCCATTTCCTACCTCTACCCAGACCAGGGCTGCTGGGTGGAGGGGCAGCAAAGATGTAGGAGGCAGGTTACACCTCTCCTGACCCCTGAACAGTGTCTGTCCTCAGGGAGGAAGTCTGGACCTTTCCTTCCTACCGCCTCAGTGCAGCCAGGCCCTGTTTGAAAAGGCACGATTCCACCTCCACGGAGGTTGTTGTCAGTTATCTTGCCAGACTGGATGGGTGAAGCGGTGCAGTGGAAGTATTTATTTACCCAGAGTTCAGTGCTTCATAGCCTCCTTTACTGAACTCATACTTCCCAGGAAATATGCTTGTGACTGCCACTCCCATCTCTGTCCCAGATTTGTAGGCCTATTGGCAATTATATTTGTAGTTAATTGTGTAAAAAAAAAAATTGGGGGGTAACCTAAATATAGGACATACGCATTTTTCTATTGCCTCCATATTTTGGCTGTAATCTAGTTTGCCTCAGCTCCCAGCTCAAAGTTTATTGTGAGCACACAGACTGTGGATTCCTCTGTACTCCCTGTTTAAACTCAGCTGAGGTGCTGACAGCTCGTATACAACTGCTTGTAGTGTCTTTTACTCTGTCATTACTCAGCTCAGAAATATGAGATAAAGTGCCCCAGGAGCTCTAAAGCTCTCTGGGAACTCGCCTCGTTCTCTGCCTCTCCTGCTCTGGCACAGTACAGCGCTGTGTTATTTACCCTAGTGTTGAGCAAACAAATACCTTCTTCCCTTCTTAGGGAATGTCCTTCAGATAAAGCACTGTTTGCTCTGGCCTCTCCTCTGAATATCTAGTCTACCTCTGCTATTTCATCAAGCTACCGCTGAAGACGGATCAGTGGATGGAGCAGTGATTCCTTGGAAATTGAACAAAGAAATCCGGTTAGTTTGAGGATGTGTGAACAAGTGAAGGGACGAGGCACTGGCAATGCAATCAAGTGTCACATCTGTTTTCTCGACACCCACTGCTGACCTCACATCACAGCAGCAGGGTTTGGATCAGTTTACCCAGAAAAAACGAATTTCCTTCTAATATGCACAAAGCCAAATCCCTCATTCAAAAAAAATGTCTTCCCCCCCGGACATTTTGAGTGACCTATGAGTCAATTAATTTGTTCCTCTGTTTATGTGAAAATGGGATGTTGCTGTGTAACTAACTGTACAGACTGAGCTCTGGAGGTGAAGGAGCAGTATTGTTGTATGTGGAGAAGGAAAAGAGTTAGCCTCATGTTAACCGGGAAAGGAAAGAGTAGCCTAGATCAGCAGCAGCTGTTTTATCTCTCTGTCCAGCAGATCAGGTTTTTGACAACTTAATCCAACTTCATTGTATTTGAAGCCGCAGTGTCACAAGGGAGAGGAGAAACAGAAAAAATGTGTTGTAGTAGAGGGGGGTGACTGTTAATAGTGTGACTCTTTGGTACGCTCATTTTAAGGCCTGGTTTTCAAACTTAACGCACCAAGACAATATTTGTTCATTGTGCTTGCTCAAGGAAATCAGAACAGAACAGTTTTTTCAGCCATGTTGGATTTGAGTCAAGGTTCTCTTTTCACAGGGGGAATAAAGTCAGTTTTTGTACACAAGAAATGAATGATAAACTGCAATAGTATGAAAGTGGATTGGATATATTTTAGAAAGTTATCCAATGCAGCCACCGAAGAACAAAGACGTAGGAATTTTAACGGCATATTCACGTTATACTCTGGGTATAAGCTTGTACTACCATAATAATATGTCAATGTCTGTGCGTGTGAAAAAGAAATACAGTATGTAAATCCATCTCTCCTTACACATCAGCGTTAAGCATCACAAGTAATGCATTGGCATTACCGAGCTCACACATCTGTCTGCCACGTGTGTTGTGGTTCATGTCTATGCACACTACGGCTGCAAGATGTTGACAAAACCATTTTGCAATATTGTTTTCTGAATGTTATGATTGCAAAATTTATTGCAATATATTTGGACAGAGCTTCTATATAATTAATATTTAAGATCTTAAATGTTGGAGGACAAATTAAAGTGCTAATGCTTAAAATTAGCTCATTTCAAATGAAAGGAAAGCTATTCACTGACATGCAACTTGATCTGTAAGCCAGCGATTCTGCACAGCGCAAGGATATGTTGTTTGGTAATCTGTCTGAAATATTGTTTCCCTATAAGGAAAAAATTGCAGCCTCTTGCAATTAAAAAATTGCTGTAGTGCATATTAAGATTTTGATATTTTATTGATGAATTGTGCAGCTGTAATTCCAGCTACCACATTGCATATTGCAGTGTCAATAGTAGGTGTTTGAGTGTGCACATGAATTAGTATGTGCTTTCAACAGATGGCCTTTTGCTCTGAGCCCTCTGGAGGAATCTCTCCTCCTTCCTGAGGCTGTTATCGCACAACACATCTGCCGCTCCGAGTCCCGCTAAAAGAAACACCACTAACTCTGTCACCTCCTCACTCAGCCAAGGCTAACCAGCAAGGCAGGTCTCCAGGTCAGAGGCTTTTAGCCATACGGATTGCTTCTGGATTAGTTATGCGCCACCATGGGGAATCAGTGATGAGACACACAACGTAACATACCACACCACGCTGCATTCCTTCCTTGACAACATGCTTGTTTTCATTTCCTCCGTCCATCCCCTCCTCTGTCACCCGAATCTCTCTTCATACTCATTTTCTCTTTCTCTGTTTTTTTTGTGTCTCTCTCTTTGTGGTTGTTGTTCTTGGCTCTCCTGGCTTTTACTCCGTTTTTTCATATGGTTAACCCCCCCGCCCATTCTTTCCTCCTCTTCTATTGCCACCGCCACCCACACCTCCACCCTCCCCCTGCCCCAGCAGCCTGTTATCAAAGCCCAGTGTCTCTCCTCCATGCAGTGCTATTTGGACTCAACTTTATGAGGGAGCTGCGTGGGGATTGGCCTGCAGAGATCAAACACGGCGGCTCAGTTTGGAGCTCGGCTCGCTCTGTCCGTTCTGCTTCAGCTCGTTTGATGTGAGGCGGCTCCAAAGAACCTGTCATTACCACCGGTTGTCTAGTTTGGCGGATTTTTTGTTCTATATCTTCATGAATATCAGTGTATCGTCATTTAAAGGCAATATGGTGTGGAAAATGTTCATGGGGTATGTGTGTTGGCTGCTCTGCTTGCCCGGTTTCCACGGCGACCCCGACCTGGATAAGCAGCTAGAAGATGGATGGATGCGTGGAGAATGTTACGTGATGTTGTTGACACAGTAATACTAACTGGATTCCTCTGCCATCTCTCTCTTTCTCTTTTCCTCTCGCTCTTTCTCCCTCCCTTTCCCTATCCCTTCTTTGTGCACAGGCCCAGGACAAGAGGAAAGCTCTGGAGGAGACCAAAGCCTACACCACCCAGTCCCTGGCCAGCGTGGCCTACCAGATCAATGCCTTAGCCAACAATGTACTGCAGCTGCTGGACATCCAGGCCTCGCAGCTGCGGCGCATGGAGTCCTCCATCAACCACATCTCCCAGGTCAGGAATACACACACAGAAGATTCATACACACACACACATGCACACACACACACACACGTATTTGTGACCGCAGACCTTACAGCTGTGCAGAATGGTGCCACACATTTCCCACTTCTCTTCTCACTGTCACACAGACACTTTTATTTTCAGTCACACTGCAAGGCCTTCTGTAGTGACTATGGTGCCTTTATTGGTTTATCAGTCTTGCCAAAGTGTCTGACTGGCTGTGTGTTTGGCTGAATGACTGGTGGTCTGTCTGTCTGTCTGTCTTGTATGCTCTTGTCCTCTCCAGAGACACACACACACATACAAATATACATCATTAAACCTTTACGCTTACCACTATTAGTCTGACTGTCTAACACACACACTAAGGCTGGCCAGTTAAGGCTAAAATAATAATCAATAATATTAATCACGATTACTAGTTTTGATGATGTACTTTTTATACCATCATCTTCACTATTTTCTATGACAGTGGATGGTGTAAATTAAATGAAACATCTCAATATTGTGATAATCACTTATGGAAATGGGAATCTTGATATACAATTATACGCAATTAATTGTGCAACCTTAACACACACACACACACACACACACACACACACAGCCTAACCCTGTGAAACCCTGGCATTATAGCAGCCGTCAGAGTTGCACCTTACTGTGTGCAGGTAAATCCAGCCGCTCATCCAATGAAGGCAATAAGAGCTCAGACAAATCAAACAAAAGGCCTAGAGCCATGTGGCATCTCATAGATTAGAACTGGGAGGTGTTTGCCAAACCTATAACACACATAGCATACTCATGATTGGAGTGCGGATTACATCAGAACATGTACAATCAGTGACAAGTCAGGACTTGGTAGTTTATTGGGTTTCTTGTCATATGTGGTAATAGACTGATCGGGTACATAAGTGTGTGCAAGAGTAGTTCCTTTAGCTTTTGTCTTTCTCATGTCCACTATCTGTGTTTTTCTTTAAAGATATGCTGAAGGTCAGATTTTCTGGACACTGCCTGTCTCAGTCTCCATGACAACGCTCTAGGCCACTTCAGACAAGCATATGAAACACAGTCAGATGTGGTGTTTAATATCAGTGCCATACTGTAGAGGTCAGGTTTACCGTACATTGTACACCACACTGCTTGACTACTGTCTACATTGCCGGTGCTATTCACAGTCTCTTGTCTTGGACATGGGAAATTCCTTAGTCTATGCCATCCTTAAGCCTTTGCCTGTGTACTTTCTGTAGCCATGGCGATATGGGGTCATGTTAGGTCAACTGGCGGTCAATAAAAAGTTCCCTCTCTGTTGGGTTTCAGTCTTTTTGTTTGAAGAAAGGGAGAAAACCAAAGTCAATCTGAAGCAAAACTTTCAAATTAGAAACGAATCTTCCCCTGGCTGATAATTATCATAGCTACATGAAGAACACGCTGCTTCATCTTTCTCCAATTGGTGTAACTTGTCTCCCCCTCTGGACAGCTGGGAAGCTATGAATGATTTATCTCTGTGGTTGGCAGCAATGCATTGATAACTTGGAAACTAGAAAATATGCCTAATGTCCCCTTCATTCATAACTGTCTAGTTGTTTTTGTGGATAAGCGAGAGGAGAGCTCCTTATGTGTTTGCCATAATGAAGCATATCTCTCTGTGTTAATAATTAAGGGGCATGGTTATGAGCTTCCAGGCTGTGGGTGTGTTTTATGGCTCTCCGCTGTCCTGTTCAGAGGTGGATCGTTATCAAGCTGCCCCCAGATCGCCCCCCTGCTCATGGATATGAGATTAGCGTTAGCCCTGGAGGCTATATAGCAGCTTCCCATTCTGCTGCATGGGAAATGGAGAGGAAAGCCTGCAGCTTGTAAGGTTTTTTTCCTTTTCAGTAGTGTGTGTGTGTGTGTGTGTGAGAAAGGATAGGAAGTTTTATCTAACCAGGTGAATATCACTGAGATGAAATTTTTTTTTCTCCAGAGGTGTGAATCTCTTATTCTTGAGAGACCAATAATAAACCTCAGACTTTACTATTTCACTTTTCACGCATGATCACCCAGCTTTTCCACTTCTTTCCACACTCTTCCCCGTAAATTCTCGGTTTCTGTCTTTAAGCCCGTGCCCATCCGTGCCTGAAGCTATGTACGGCTGATGATCTGGCTCTCTTACATTAGTGTGTCAGTCGGTGTGTGGTGAGACGTGGCCTGACGTCAGGGACTTTTCACTGTGGTCTTCCCACAGTTCAGTGGCGTTCAAGTCTGGTTAGGGTGTGTCTGCTGAGCGGCATCTCTCTGACTGGAATTGGTGCGTCCTCCTGAGCTGGATGTCAAGTGTTCTGTACTGTAATGCAGCACATCCTATGTTTTGTATGGGTTGAGTGGCAGACGGACATAGGCTGGGTACAGCCGTAGAACATTTTGCATCCTTCAATGTCCGTAAACAATTTGAACCTCTGCATTGTTTTAATCTAGGTGTTTGTGAGTGTGTTTTGAATATATAGTGCCTCTACTTGAATAGCTTATTAGTGTGGTTGTCGAACCACACTATAGTTATTCTTATTGATATTCAATGGCTGTCAAGGTCTTGCTGCAATATGAGTGAATAAGGAAATGTGTGTGTGTGTGTGTGTGTGTGTGTGTGTGTGTGTGTGTGTGTGTGTGTGTGTGTGTGTGTGTGTGCGTGTG
>OMLI01098751.1:0-12146 GCA_900302605.1 Rondeletia loricata
AGAACTGCATCATTCCTTCCCGTGATATGGAAAACTTTTTCAACTGTCTTAAAAAGAAAAGCCTTTGCTGTGCCTTCTTCTGCACTGTTGTTGTGTTGGCTTCACACTTTAAAGACGAGGCAATCATTATTCCCAGGAATTTGTAATGCCCCACAAGCCCGGGACAAACCATTGATACGTCCAGCAGCCATCGCCCTTTACATCCCCTCTGCTCTGAAGTCATGCCTGCTGTTCCACCAGCATGGGCACAGTTCCCATAATAACTTCATTTAGTTACTTCTTTCACAAATGTTTGTACTGACTGGGCTGATTTACCATGAACAGAGTGAGATGTGAAAATACAATTCCAAGAGAGAAAATTCCATTGACTTATTATTGAAAATGTAGAGGCGGAAGAAAGCCGTTGTAGTTCCTGTCTCCCTCAGGGAGCTCCAGTCTGATCCTGGTCACCACAGCAGGGGAGGAGCACCCAGGTATCCCAGCACAACCTCACCAAATCCCTCTAGGCCAGGTGTCTGTACCAGCTGCAGGACAGTTCAGTGTAGCTTATGGTAATGTAGCATGGTTTGATGCATGAGGAACATGCACCATAATGCATCATTGATAGATATTTTTACCTGAACCAACATTTCCTGTTCATTCTATGATTGTTTTCTACAACTGACCTGTTCAACTCAGACTCTTGCATCTCCCCAGAGAGGTGCAATTATGTGCCGTACACACTCTGCATAGGGGAACATAGGAGAGCCACTGGTTCAAAACCTGGCTAGGCTGTAATGCAGTCCACCCCCCCAATCTGGTCACACCTCTGCAGAACCTGCATGGTTGAGAAATGTTTCTTCAGTATGCATACTTTACTGTTGTCTCTGGCATATAAACACTTTGTTTTTAACTTTCACTCAAGTTTTCCTACAGTAAATACTACTATGATGCCGTGGTGTCTTCAATTTTATTAGGATGTTTAGATAAAGCCATTGGAAATTAGTTGATGATTAGTTGTGTATTGCCTGGGCTATTGTGAAATGATGCACACATTCAAGTGAAACCCTATTTGGTAACACTTTACAACAGCCTTATTCCAGTGTATTAACCTGTGTATTAACTATGGAAAAGTATTGTATGTACACAATATTACTGTGTACTACATAATGTACTTACAATGGTGTAACACAACGTAACTTCAAAGTGTACAAACATAATGTATTAAACTAAGCACTTACAAAAGTGTTCCAGCACACAGTACCAGTAAAACAAACACACCTCAAGCTAGCCACGCCCACCTAAATCCCCGGATGTGTGTCATACTTGAAATTGAATTGTAAGAACTGAATTTGAAAGCGTATTTATCATATTATATTATAGTTTGAAATAAAAGTTGAAAGTTGAAGGCAACAATGACCAAATTCAAACCATTACATTCAGTTTCAGATTTGACAATACAAATTCAAATTCTGCAATTCAGTTTAAATTTTTGCATGCAATGATTCAAGTCAAGCATCAAAAATTCTAATGAATGCAATTCAAATTCAGTTTCTGTTGGCACAAATCTCTGCCCATAGCTAATCTCCCTAATTTAACAAAGAAAATTAATAGTTGAGATTAATAGTTGGCTCTGTTTCCAAAGCTTGTGTTTGCTTTAAAGGGAAAACCTGATTTGATGGGTTGTTTCAAGAGACAAACTCAGTCAGTCAGGGGTGTGCAATCACAATTTATAGCAGGGATAGGCAACCTTGTGCCACGAAGGGCCAAGTATGCAGGTTTTCATTCCAACCAAAGACTACACCAGGTGATTTCACTGTTTAGCACACCTTCAACCAGAGAGGGAGGAACTAATCAGTGAAATCAGCTGGTGTAGTCTTTGGTTGGGATGAAAACCTGTAGGCCTTCAGCCTTTGCCAATCCCTGGTTTACAGCATTTGAGAAACAATTTTCTCCAAATCATGTCTGTTCTTTATTGAGCCATATCTAATTAATAAAATAAAGCAAAAGTTGTAGAATTGTGTACTGACAAGCTGTGTTATTATGAAAATCTAACATTAAGTTTGAATCTTCACACTTTTTCTCCCTCAGCCCTATTCGCATATTCAGGAAGAACTTAACATCACCACAAATACACTTTGGGTGACTATACACAATCTATACTTGTTCTAGTTCATGAGTAAGGGACTTCAGCCAGGTGACGCAAGACCTCTGCTTTCATTCTCTCTCAAAGCCCAATAGAGACAATTAAGACAGCAGTGCAGCCCAGTGAAAAGCAGGGACTGGTAAAGCCTCCAAACAAGTATCAGGAGGTGTTTCAGTGTGTGACCATGCAGAGCTGTGAAGAATGTGTTGTGACATGAAGGTTTAGAGGGGACTGACTCTATGCCAAGTATGGTGGCCATGGTGACACTGTTACCTCTGCTGACCTGTATCTATTGGCAGTGGTACTGGCTGCTGTTGTTCAGTTCGACTGTTTCCCTGGAGATCTGCCAAATGCCGAGATTGAAGATCTATGCTGGCAGAACTGTCAGCTCTGTTCTCCACACAACAAACTCACCAACAGACATACACAAAACAGACGCACACAATTTATTTACCATATACTGTGTGTGTATCTCTCCCAGACACAAACACTTGCATGCTATGAAACTTCAGTACTGTTGACTTTGCGAGAAAAATACATTTAAAGCAATGAGAGAAACCCCTCAGCCTACTTTATGCTACGTTCATGAAGAGCGTTTGGTAGTGTTCTTTTAGAAAAAGGTCAATTGGAGATTTTATGCCACTGAAGCATTAATAAAAGATCAGAGGCTGTGGTGAATGTGATTTCTGGAATGAGACTGCCACTTTTGTGAAGATTTAGGGGGAGTCTAATAAGGTAAAAGAAGCAAATCCTTCACCCTCCTTCACTTCCTAGGGAGAGAATTTGCTTATGTGCCATCAAATAGCCTAAAGTGGTGCAGACTTATTCAGGTTTACCTTATACGAGTTCTTATATGGAACTCTTTAGAGTTTAGCCAAATGTTGATTCTAAGTTGGAGAAATCGGAGCCTCGTGAATGGGAATGACTCTGGTATTTGTGACAAAGAGGCTAACCTATCGCACCAAACCAGTGAAAAATAATCCATGTAAGTCAATGAAAGTAATAATCCATGACATTTTCATATAAATAAATGTCCATTTTGCGACGCTCTATCACCAACTAACCCTAACCCTAACCCAACCTATACCCAGTTCATGAAAGCATTTACATTTGCTGATCTAAGCACCTAGGAGTGAGTAGGGGTTTCCAGTAACCGTTTCCAGGGGAAAATCCTGTGGTGCACAGGAAGTGATGCGTTTTATGTTTACAGGATGAGCAACAGTGGTTCGTCTGTAATAAACAGTCGAAGAACTGGGTAGTTACCATGAGCAGCGAAAGCCACCATGGCTGAGCAGACAAAGAAAACAGCGGTGCTTGCAGAAATTCATCAACAGAAAATACAAGGAAAAAGAAACAGATTAATCCCTCAGAGGAGGGCAAGCATGCTAAAAAAGGAAAGCGGCCGTCTTCCAGCCAAACGTAGAGTGAAAATCGGCAAGATGAGAAGGGACTGAGGAGTGATGCAGATGTGTCTCTTCCTCTTTTGGACTGGTAGGTCTCGCTATTGTTTATTAGCCGCAGTCTACATTGAGTAACTGTATTATGTTGGGCCAGTCCCTACATTGAGTAGCAGCTTGTTAGATCTATTACTAAGTACTAACGTTACTCTAAGCAGTTGCTGTTTTTTGTCAGTATAACGTTATTATTGGGTATTTGCTTTGTCTATCGACTGTAATAGATATAGCTCTGGAGGAGCTGCATGGCCTAAACAGTGCACAACGTAATTCTCCTAAGCACTGCGCATTTCAAAAAGCGATAAAAAGCAGGAAAATGCAGGAAAACACTAATTTCCATTTAGAAATGAATGATACTTATGTTTCCAAACGCTAAAAAAACTACAAATTAATACGCTTGGCTAGTCTGTGATGTTTTCAGCAGCAACAGTCACGCTTTTATTTTAGTATTAGAATGTCTCATCACAACCACACCAACACATTAATGAGAATATCCAACATTTTGCATCTTTCAGTAAATGTCAGACCACCAATCAAGGTCAATATCATAAGGAGAAGGTTGAAAAAAATTATGTTCATACAGTTGGGGCTTTGATAAAGGTTAATCTATTCCCTGCTGTTTATATGACATTTTGAAATGATGCTAGCTTTGAAATATCTCACTGTGCATTTACAAATTTCCCCCTGCTTAGCATGTGACACAAAGTCAACTGATGCAGTGTCCTATGAACCACACTATGACACACATAGGCCAAAACACAAAGGGCTGTTAATGTGGAGGGAAGGAAATGTGGAGCGGTTTGAGGTTTCAATAACATTTTATGTTTCGTTCGTAAGAACATTAAAGCTTGTCAATATCTCCAGTGTCCACTTCTGCTGTGCTTCCCACATGAGCTCAGGTTTACTTGCAGGTTGAATGGTAACAGAGTCCTACCAGGCCAGAATCGTGTCATCTCTATTCATTACATCAGTGACAAGGAAATCATTCCTCCTCAGCCTCTATCTGTCATTCCTCCAGGCCTCAGGGAATTCACCGAAGGTTAATTTATTTAAATCTCCATCCACTCAGCTCTATTCCATTTAACCCAACTAATGAATATTTGGTTTTCTTGTTTAATCCGCTTTCTACTGTCAAAGGTCCATGTCCTTTCTGCAACGCTGTGAGTGTGTATGTGTGATTAAAGATAACAGCAGTTGATAAGGCCATACGGGCTTCTATGGATGCAGCGTATGTATGTGTGAACACACGTCTTCCCTTTGAAGCTAAACAAGCATGCACAATGCCCTTTGAGTGCAGCGCATAACCTTGGACTAATCAATCTAAGAGGTAGGAAGCAATGAAATCAAAATGCAGGACCCTCCCAAGAGCTTTTCTACTGTCCTCAAGGTCCTGTAATGTCTAAGCTCTTGGTCTGAAACACAGTTTCCCATCTGCCCTCTCCGCTGAATGTATCCTATAGTACAGAATGTGGTCATATTTCTCTCATCATATCAACAATTAGGCTGCTGTACAAGGAGATCTTGGCTGTACGGACAAGTACTGTGTATCATCATTACAGCATGTCATGCCAGAGTTATGATTGGCACAGATGCTCTAATGCTAATGATTTTGGAAAGGCTCGCACTTCTGTATGACAGTCGGTGAAGCTATTTGCAGTCTGTTGGAGAGACCTTCCAGCCTATGTCAATGTGTTTTGTGTTCCACAGGGTTGGTTAATGAGAGGCTCAACGGAGGAGCAGGAGTCACTAACAGCACACTGGCTCCGACGTACCTCAACACTGGCAGGCTGGGTGAGATGTGTGTGTATGTTCGAACATCCTACAACAATGGCAGTCAGTGAATGGTAATTTCTAAAAGACACTTGGCTGGCTGACTGACTAAATGTCTATTCTCTGCTGAGTCTATTAGTGCTTTCTCAGATGAGGGGATTCACTTCAATACACCAGCTTCTGAGACTTCAGATTGGCCCAAACTGCTGTAGCGTAAGCTCATTTGAGAGAGGAAAGCACTGTAGCAGTGTGTCTCTTTGGGGTCCGACATGCAACCTTTGGCTGACAGAGTGCTAATTTACAAGGTGCAGCTGGCAGTAAGAGCTAGAGAATTGATGCATGGAAAGGAGGGTGCTGCTCCAACGTAAGGTGCTTTATGGGATCAAGACATGCCCCCTGATTAAACTGGGATTGGGTAACACTGGTGACTGCCTGGTCTTTTAAGGCTACAAATGTAGGTCACCATCTTTCGCACCGTCTGCTTGTCTCTAAAACTCCACCTCGTTTTAGTTCATCTCTTTTTCTCTTACCATCCCTTTCTAAATTGTTAATTTCTCTTAATTTTGTCTTTCTCTCTCTTTTACTCCAATGCTAAGTCGCCATCTCCCTCCCTCATTTTCTGTCCTTTCTTCTAGCTGTCTGGACGTGACTGATCATAGCTGTCCACGATGAACGATCTTCAGAGGTAAATACTGTTCTCAAAGTATGCTCCTCTATAATTTGCTTTATACCATGTGACTTTTTGTATCCTTGCAAGGGAGTGGACAGAGACAGGGGCAACAAGATTTATGATGAGCAGCTGCCAAACTCCGATTGACACAAGGTTTAAAACAACAAGATATATCCAGCACTAGCATATTGCCAGTACAAGTACAATTTAGTCTTCCGACAATAGAACAGTTTCCTGTGTACAGCTGCAGCTCGTTGAGGTGCTGGCATACTGCAGGAAAACCATGCAGTGACTTTTTTCAAATCTATTGGTTCCATTTGTACACAATACAATTAAAAACACTGTAGTGAATTATCCAGGCTTATAAATTTAGAGAAATAAGCAGAATTACACATTAGAAAAGAGGAAAGGAACACTGGGCAAAATAGACTAACACTCCAAAAGGGTCAGTGTTTTGTTAAAAATGAAAATGTATTTCCTTACTTCATTTCGTGTACTTGGGCATGTAATGCTAGCCTTGTTTGTAATAAAGCCTCAAGTTCCGCAAACTGGGAAAAAGTCACCCGAAGAAAAGGATCTGTTTTCAGACAGGATTGAATAAAGCTGAGCAAGCACCTAATACTAGTGCTACCAAGATTCTCTCATCTCAACATACATTGTGTAACAATCTCATAGCACCAGTTTTCATCCCACTTGGATCTTTAAAAACAAAATTTCAATCATCTTCTGTCTGAACTGTCTACAGTCGAAACGTATGCCTTAGAAGAATGGATCACGCTTTCCTCTGTATATTTCAGTGTTTACTCCATTCATTTGTTCGCAGGGTTTCCCACTTTTGATGCAGGATTGGAAACGGTCATGAATTGAGGTCATGTTAATGCCAAGTCTACATTTCTTTTAAAGCTCTGGTTCTTTCTCCATTTGGTGGAAAGCAATTAGCATTTATTCTCATTAGAAATAATCACCAAATCCAAGACTAGAGGAGACAAGTTTGATGTCTAGAATAATCCATAGATATAGCTGTATGGAGAGAGACAGCAGGTTAACAGGGTAAAGTTCAAAACGAGTTGAAAAGTTAAGTTAAATGGAAGACTGAGCCCTGCCACCTTACAATTACTGTCGTAAGAGGCTGAATTAGACAATGGCGAAGATCCAGGCAATAACAAATGTAACTGCATCATGCCAAATAGCCTTTCCAAGAAATTCATTTGCCTGACTCATAGTACACAGATCACTTCACAGATTTCAAACCATGTTTCAGTTTGGTTTAAAATGCACGCCAAAACCTTGTCAGTACACCTCAGAACAGCCCGCACGGTTCTGAAATGACTTTTCATGGCGAGTGGAAAATAAGTCATATTCCCGTGTGTGTCAATTAATACTTGTTAAGAATGTTCCTTAGTTGTTTGTATTGTTTGTCTTGTACACAAAGCTCTCTCTCTCTCTGAGGTGAGGATGAGTGTGATTGAATCTGTCTCCAAATGTATCAGACCCCCTGAGTGACAATACAAGAGAGATCTCAGCGCTCTAGATCCAACAGCCCTTTTTCAAAAGACAATGTTTTCTCCTTTGAAGCTATTTCAGGATGTAGTTACCGTACAGGTCTGGAGAAAAGAATTGCCAGATGGCTGCTTGTCATTCTCCTTGAGTCGGAGCTCTCCGCTCCGGTCCAGGATGCTGAAGTCCTCACTGTGGAGTCTGATGCTGATCACGATCTACACTGCTAACAGGGACAAATATGCTGCCTTGATAACCACTGATAAGCACGCAACTGATACTATTCTTTGCTTTCATAATAGTCACAGCTCCTACCTGTGGACCATTTTGTGTGAAGCATTTTGCATCCCCGCTTACAAGTTTTCAATTGTGGATGCAGTCTAGCAGTTGTAGATTCAGTTGTGATCAATGATTTCTGTGCAATATACTATTCTTTGCTTTCACTTGTCACAGCTCCCATCTATGGACATTATTGTGGCACCATCACCATCCCTGCTTGTAAGATATCACTTGTGGATGTATACCGGTGCGAGTGAGCACGAACCACAGGATACAGTGTTTAGAAAGCCATTTCCCACGTTTGCACCAAAACCTCCATGACATCAGATTATATAAAAAACATGGCCATTTTATATTATTAACTGAGAATAAATGGATGAATAATTAATCTCTAACCATATTTGCCAATATTACCATGGCTTAAAAAACAACAAAACAATTTCGAGACACAACATGACCATGACCACTGTTAAGAGTGAAGTGATGCGTAGCTACTGTTGTTTTTGTCCCTTTTTCCCCTGAGCACAGACACAAACGTTTTGAGCTGCGAGTGCAAAAAACAATGTTTAGTCACACATGAGAGTGCTAATGGGCCCTGTGGCAGATAATGTCAGCACTCATTGTCTGAAGTCTCTGTTGTTTTGTCATTGGAAAATGGGAGGAAAAGTGTTTGTGGCAAAGAGGGCTTTAACGTGTCAGAAGAAATTATTCAGCGAAGCAAGAGAAGCTTTTTCCTTTAATGACCAGGGAGACAAGTCAGGAAGAATATATTCCAAAGCTGCCACAGTGAAATCTAAGGCATAAAAAAAAGCAAATAGCCAAAGTAGGGCATAAGAGCTCCAAACGGCATCTTTGTTGTACTTCAGGGAGGCTGGGAGCAGCTGGGGTCACAACAGGTTGCACTCAGTCAAGTAAACACCCAGTTAGGAAGACAATGATTTATTCGATTTATTCAAATGCCTTGGGTTTCCACTAATGCATGCTGAAACTAAGCAGTGAGTCATTTAAAGAGAGAAAGACAGTGACAGTGAGTCATCATTCTAATGTGACCCTTGGTGCAAACTTCACAGGCAAACTACACCACAGTATGAAAGAGAAGAACCACGTGTCAAATGCTGTATAGTAAGTCAACATGACAACAGGACAAACAGAAGGCTGATAACTAGCCTTGTCTGAACATGTGCTTAAAACTTTTAAAATTACAGTTAGAGGTAAAATCGGTAGTTTCGGGATCAGTGCCAATCCAGCTCCCAAATACTTGCACTCATATCAGCAAATGAAGCTATCCTAATACCAATACTTTAACCTCTTGCTACCAAACGCCCTCTAGCGGTAACGATATTTAACTAATTTAATCATATGTGATCAACAGATCACATCGATATTTTAATGAAATGTGTCTTAGATAGATATATTCTTTCTGGCAAAGTGGTTGTTGAGGCCAAAATGTCAAGTTATAGGTTTTTTTAAGACGTTCGAAAATTCTATTTACTCACCTACATTTCATTGCAGGTTGCTGTCTCGCCATAAACAAACTTATGGCAAACGATTCCACTTGATTGTATTCCACAAAACTTGGGTTTGAAAAATCCATATCCCTTTAGGCTTTAAGAAAAAACGATTTAAATGTTTCAATATAGCTTTTACTATTGTACGGTATATGCTTTTTTGAAGTTACCAGACAGACTCAGTGTTCGCCGGAAGTTAGTTTGGCTGTGCTTTCTTCCGCATTGGGTAACTCCGCCATATGATATCGTAGAACCCCATTGGCTTAGTCTGTATTAGACAAAGGGGTTTGGAACCTAATTGGTGAGTTTCGAACAAAACAATGACGTATTGGCTGTGCTACTTTGAATGACAGCAAGTTTTCAATCATAAGTAGCGATTGCGTGCTTACTTCCGCCTTTATATTCAAGCCCGGCCTGCTCCCATTGGGTTTCAAAACTGTCTGTCAACTCGTCAAGCCAATAGGCGAGATTTTAATCTTTCAAACGAGCCACCATTGATCGCATTCAGTTTTGTACACACGTTTTTAGGGATGTGCGTAACGAGATGCCAGTCTTTACAGTACAAGCCCTTCAGAGTGCATGACGCACAGACTTTTTTGCCCTTGACAGCAAGAGGTTAATGGCTTGTGCTTTGGCACAATAAAATACTGTTCCAATGTGAGGAAAGATGCAGTGTGGTGGTGCTTTGAGGTCAGTGAAGCACACTGCCAGCTGTGCCAAGGAAAGGTTTCTCTGGCAGTGTTGAAAGTGCAGCCTCTCGTGTTGTGGAGGAGAGGCGAAGCAGCTGTGTCAAGCCAGCCAGAGTTAGACAGAATAACACTGTGAGACTGCCTTCAGAATAAAAGCGTACAATTTGCCACTGTCGTTTTTGAAAATGCTGAAATGCTGCCAGTTGTGAAAAAGAAATTTCCGCTCAAAATGGGAAGCTTGTATATCCTCCAGCCTATGTTATGTAGTCTATTTTCTAAGTTGTTATTTGTTTTTAACATGATTACTTTCTTGTGTTTGATTGCGAATTGTTATACAATGGTCAGTGCATAATTTGATCAAATGAATAACAATTTATGCACTTGTTCCTGTAATTGTTACGTAAAAGACCAATACTAGGCAAAATGAATGACTTAACTGAGTAGTACTCAATTGGCTTATCTACTTAATAAAGTAATTGATACTTGTATCAGTTCTGAAAAATCTGTGTTGCATCTTTAATTAAACTCTTTTTTTATTATGTGCATTTGTCACCAAGACTATCCAGGTGTGCAAGAACTCTTATGTTTAATTTAATAGTTTTAATGTCCAACATGAAATCAACAGTGCCTAACAGTTGGCTGTCCAGTGGTGTGTCTAGTCTGCAATGATTCAAGATGTCCAATCTGTCACTTGCAGATAGTATTTGCTCTGATATTTGGACCTGTATGCTTTAATTGTATCTGTTCAACTCTCAAAAACCTTATGTATGTGTACTCAGAGTTGCATATTTATGATTGACAATTGATACCCTATCAATAACATTGGGTTGAAAAATCTAGTTCATAATAGGCTCATGATCTGCAGCTGCTGCTCAAGACACTATGTCTACCCATTTGACGTTAGTTCACCACATCACAGCTATGCCTCATCAAATCTGTCCTCTTCCTGCTTATCTCCCCTGCCAACAAGAAGCACAATAGCACACATTTTCTGAGCCCATTATTCTTCATAGTCTCCCGTTTCATTATGTAGAAGTTGTTCTGAAAACTGTCTGTAAATAATCTAACCTGTCTGCTTGGTTTCTGTGAGAATGTTTTAACTAACTCTGCATCCATGCAGAGAGAAAAACAGTACACTACAAAACAAGCAAATCTCAAGTTTTCTGTGATTTATGTCTGCTCCAGTGAACACCTCTCCAAAACACACAGCTGAAGTTGGATTCTCAGCTATTTTAGTTCCCAATCTTCAACTCCACAGAGACTAGAGGACTGAGTACTTCCTGAGCTACTGTTTCTCTTCTCGTTCTGACCCAGTGGAGGATATGTGTGGCACAAATGTCGCATGACAGCCTTGAGTGGTCAGATAACCATCTATTGGCTCCTTTGAAATCAGTTATACATTCCCAGCTGTTTGCACTTTCCATGCTTTCACTCAGGAGACTGGCTATAGTAGTTTGAGAATTCAAACAAATAACATGACATATTTCTCTCTGACTCCACTCTGTGGCTGAGTCTTGAGTCTTGTTACATTACATTACATTACTGCATTTAGCAGACGCTTTTGTCCAAAGCGACTTACAATAACTACATTTTGTCAACAGTATTCAAACCGACTGTATATCACAGTCTTCATCAGCTTAGCCTTTAATAGGAATAAGTAGCAATAAGTAGCATCCGTAGAAAAAGTTTTAGAGTACAAAAAGAGTAGAAGAGGAAGAAAGGGGAAGGAGATCTGTACATGATGGATATGTCAGTTCAAGTGGTGTCCAGGTGTAGTCTGAATAGATGGGTCTTCAGTCTCCGGCGAAAGATGGGTAACGATTCAGCCGTTCTGACAGAGGGGGGAAGCTCGTTCCACCATTGTGGTGCCAGGGATGAGAAGAGCCGAGCTCGGGATGAGCGACTTCTGAGTCCACGTAGCGATGGGGGGGCTAGGCGACCTAGTTGTTAACAACTATAGAACCAGGACAGGAAATGACCTTTCCAGACAGTAAATGGCCTGGTCATGGAAGCTATCAGGACAAAGACAATTAACCAGCTCATAGATCATGCTTATCCAGCTATAGGAGAGGCGACCAAGCCCAGCAGAGCCCATTCAGCCCACACAATGAGTCCTTCAACACTAATACGCCTTAAGCGCCATCTTAGAGCATA
>OMLI01098764.1:0-10115 GCA_900302605.1 Rondeletia loricata
CCCCCTTTTGGCCAGTGGGTGTGGAGAGTAAATCAGTTCTAAGTTGGCCCATGGCCTACTTTTCTACAAAGTGTCATGCAAATCCGTTCATAACTTTTTGAGATATCCTGCTAAATGACAAACGGACGGACAGACAGACGGACGGACAGACAGACGGAGGCGAAAACATAACCTCCCAGCAAACTCCGTTGGCGGAGGTAATAAGCAATAAAAACCAATGAAAACAATACAAATAGAATATAGACAATTGTGGTTTCATATAAACATGTGCTGGATTTACTTCCAGATGTTACTAACAGTATCGATTGCTTACTTAAATATGGATTCAGACTGTTTTTTAAATATTATCTTTTAAAGTCTATATTAACTGTATGAGTTGCTTTAATGTGATATCTTTCATCCTATTATTTTTACTATATTCTTTTTACCCTCTATTCTCATCCTATTATCTTGTGGTGCCCTCTTGTTCTTACTTGTTTTAATTTGTTTTATGAGATTTATGTTTCCTTTTATTTGATTGTTAAAGCACTTTGTAAAGTCAGTTTTGAAAAAGTGTTCTACAAATAAAGTTTATTATAAATTATCATTATTTACAAGTTTCAGTTTCCGGCAATGATGGGTAAACCTTAACCTGACTCTGCCAGATGGTTTGTTTTCACAAATCCATCTGGAAACGCACTCGGCAAACCTTTGAAAGGGGCAGGCACTTTCAAAAAGCTACTTGGCAGGTGATTCGATGAACCATCTGTCTATCACCGTCTGGGCAGGCTAACTTCAACCAATCAGATCAACAAACCATATGACGTAGTAGGATAGCGCCGAAGAGGGAAGACTGTAAACAAA
The DNA here is from genome assembly GCA_900302605.1 of Rondeletia loricata. Classification (NCBI taxonomy): domain Eukaryota; kingdom Metazoa; phylum Chordata; class Actinopteri; order Beryciformes; family Rondeletiidae; genus Rondeletia; species Rondeletia loricata. Next base: position 844 of record OMLI01098764.1, read on the forward strand.
CGGCAGATGCCCAGTTAGCATGGAGGTAGACTATCATTGCCGTTTAGCATTAGGCTAAATGCTTTAGCCTAATGTTAATGTTACATAAACGTCTATGTTGTATGTTGGCGTCAAACACTATTCAAAGCAATAAGCTTTGACGCCAACATACAACAGAATAACTGATGTTATTGCAGCATCTACGCTAGCCTCTGTTTCTGTGGCCGCCGCCATTGCAGAAGGAACTGGCGCTTCTCGCTGTCGTCACACCCAAAGCCCACATACAGTAGATATGCAAAGCCCGCCCGTATAGGACGCTGATTGGTCTGAACCACTGGTGGTTCAGAGTCAAACCAATAGATTGGAGCGTTCCCAGATGGATTTGTGAAAACAAACCATCTGGCAGTGTCAGGTTAGGTAAACCCATCTAACCTCAGTTTATCCATCTTTGTATTTGCAGAATAGAGTTTACTACCGTTTTAGGCTGACATCCTACTATAAAATGAGGAAAACTCTGTCACTCTGTCTGTCCGCATCCATTTTTCTCCTCAGTGGGTTGGCCAATCAATCTGAAACTGCACATGGGCATTGATGCGCATGCGCATTGAGCATTGTCATAGGCAGGGACTGATGAAGCAGATTTGATAATTTTCCCAAATTTAAGCTGTTTAAGAGCATTTTTGGCAAGTCTGCGCGGAGTTATGGCACGCACATCCCCGGAAGTCTGCACATAGTTGTGGCGCGCTCATCCCCGGGTATTTTGGCAAGTCTGCACAGAGTTGTGGCAAGCGCATCCCTTGAAGTCTGTACGTAGTTGTGGCGCGCACATCCCCGGGTATTTTGTCAAGTCTGCGTGGAGTTGAGGCGCGTGCATCCCCGGAGGTCTGCACGTACATGTGGCACATCCCCGGGTATGGACTAGTAAATCTTAATGAGGTAAATTCATACCATACATTATCCCAAGTAGTACCAAACTGATGTAAATTATATGAGGATATGGTCTTTTAAGGGGAACGAAAGCATAAATTAATGCTCGTTTTGTGAAAATATAATTTATTTTTGATTATATTGGTGGTTGTTTACCTTACCTTACCATTAAGTGAAGGTCATAGTTTAGCCTCCTTTCTGTACACTACTACATTACTGGTTTATACACATACAGTGGGGGAAAATGCATGTACTGTATGCAGACACACAGAGAGAGAAAAAGAGAAAAACACAGACAAATAAATGGTAAAACATAGAAACATCGAACAAAAAGTTCGGAAATTTGTGTTTGGTAGATTATTTCTCTGTTGTAACAATGCTTCTTGGCAATACATTTTATACCGTTGGAAAGCCTGTTTATTTCCCTTTTAAATGGTGCCCCATTTGTAAGGAACATGCATTTGTGGGATGAGCAGCACAGCTGAGTATGTGGGTTGTGCCCATGACAAATTTGCCAAATCTCTTGTTTGGTGTTGTTTGGTGGATTGGATGATTGAAGTCTATCAGTAACAAGACATATTGTCAATTTTACAATTTATTCATTTAACAACAGTCAGGAGCCTCAGTAGCGTGTGGAAGAACCATACACAGCCACAACAGCCTGGTACCTCCTCCTCATGCTGGTCACCAGCCTGGTCACACACTGCTGTGGGATGGCATTCCACTCCTCAACCAGGATTTGTCGCAAGTCAGCCAACGTGGTTGTGTTGGTCACTCTAGCAAAGTGTGGAGAAGACGGGGAGAACGCTATGCTGATCGGTGGGCTAGGTACAAGGCTGTGAACATATGGGCATTAGGGGGTAAATAAACTACCCATCCCAGAGAGAATTGCGCCATCAAAGTCCCCCAATTACAGAGCTCAGAGAGCACAATAACTCTAAGTCGCAGACGCTATATTGAAGGTTTGTTTATATTCTGCGACATGCATACGTTCTATAATTCTATGTCTACGTGCTTGACACACCTACCAAATCGGCGTTGACACCCACTATGCAAGTTGTTGCGCTATCACCATAGCACCGGCCTATAAGGGTCATGGATATTGTAGTGTTTGGTGCCGTTTGAAACACGGAAGCGGCAGAAAAAACACGATTTCGCACTAACAAGCTTGAAACAGTTATAACCAAGGATCATTACAGCAACGTTGAGTATCGTTTTCTAATCTCGGACACACCCGGGGTTCTCTATTGTGTAATATGGTGCTGTCGCTAAAATTTTAATCCCTATGAGTCTGGTGGCTGGAGAATCTGCATCAAAAGAAGCTTCCGGAACCAAACGTCTCAACTCTATAGGTAGCCGAAGCGGAAGTGTAGGCCGAAGCCTTCCCATGGTTGACTAGCGGCTAAGTGGCTAGCGCGATTTTCCATTGACCACAAAGTAGTATGTCTTCTGCAACTAAACAAAGCAACAAATGGTGTTGAGACTAGGCACACTATGTAACATAAGCTTATAGACGATTAATTGCACGTTCCTGTTATTTTACGGCGTAGAAACATACAGAAAATACTTTGTACCGATGGAGAACTACATTGTAGCATGTACCAACTGTTGATAGTGGGGCTGAACCTCCTGAGTAGGGAGTAGACGCATGGGTAGGTTTTCACCTCTTGAGATGCAATTTGGGACTTCTCTAAAGTATGAGTTCAGGCTCACGATAGTAACTGCTGACATTTTTTCACAGTAGCCTGTGAAGCTGTAGCTAGCTAGCTAGCTACCATAGCTTGTTCCCTTGGCAGGAGATGGAACATTCCAACTAACTAAAAGCCTGCTGGGTAGAGTAGTAATTTTGTCGTTCATGTAAATAATACTGAATGGATTTTTGGAAATTATGCCAAATGAGTTGATGCTTCCTACAACATATTTCAAAATCAAAGCCATATGCTTTTTAGACTGCTTATATGAAGTAACCTCCCATATATTGAGATAGAGTAAAGTCAACCAAAGGGTTGACGGAAATTACGTCAACTTCGGCTCCCTATAGCTGTTGATCTCCAATATGGCTGCCAGAAGGTGTGTTACATCACCTGAAAGCCCTTTATTAGTAATTTGTATTTTGCGTGAAAAGAATGAAAATGTATAAGTGCTGTGACATTATCCAGGGTTTGTGGCTGTGTTAACTGTTTTGAGAGCATGGATCTTAGTTTGGAGAATTGTGTCAAATCAATTGAGAAAAACTGTATTTACATTTATCATTTGCACTCGTGTCTGTTTATGGAGTCTGCTGTTTTGATCCTTGCTTCATTATTATCATTAAAGGAACTACAAATCTTTCAGGATATGGCACCATTTACTCCTGCTGAAAATTTAAAAGCAGTCTTTCCTAAGTCTAAGTTATCACAAGGTACCTGGAGCTCCAAGGGTCCAACCACAGAACTTGAATGGATAGAACGGTCATTCCCATTCCTGGATGGTCGGCGCGGCGGCCATTTTTATGTGTACTGTTGGGCTAGCTTCCGTATAAACCGACTTACGGCAACAGCTGAGGAGAGAGGTTTTGCAGCAAGGACCAACGGACCTTCTCCGTCGCCTTGCTGCCATATAGATTGCTAATATGCTAATGTTGACTAGAAGAGCTAGCGAGAGAAGTAGGCTACCATCTTTGATAATGCTACGTTAACCTCATCGCTAATGTCAGCTTTCAGTTGAGTTTGCTAAGCACTCGTGCAACAGACACATCTGCACAGTTCTCAAGGAAGTGTGACAGACTTTGCGGCCTTAATGCCCAGACTTGTGTTGTCACCATAGCAACCCTTAAAATTCCATAATTGCCATTTTATGCTGTACTAACCAAATTACCATGGCAAACAGTGGAAGGACCGCTCTATCCATTCAAGTTCTGTGGGTCCAACCATCCAGTCCAATAGTGATGTTAGGAAAAGGCATCTGTGCATTAGTCTTCATTAATTTTAGTCAGTCTTTTCTTTTCAATGATTGATTGATTAATTGACTGTTTTTTAAGGCAGTGCAATCAAGGCCAGAGATGATCAAGTCTCTTTTAAAGTCAGTTAACAGTTGTCTGCAGTCTTAGCTGTTGAACATTCAGCAAATGTTTTTTGTCATCTTTTCTGAAGCTCATTTATTAATTAAATTGTTCTAGCACCTTTTCCTTCGTGTTCATTGCTTGAGTCCCTGGCCTTTAGTCAAAAATTGAATAAAAGTTGAGTATTTTAAGTATTGTAGTCCTGCCAATCCTGTTACTGTACATATTTTTTACTAAATTAATATGGTAGAATGAGGGATAATTCATATGTCATAAAATGTGAAATGTTTGTTCAACATGCTTTGGAATTATTTTCAGACTGTTACGTAACAGGGTTGATGTTACATAATTATTTGACCATAAATAACAGAGTTTAGGTGCCTGAGCTTGACTGTTATGATTTTCTGCAAGTCAAGCATGCAAGAGTTTTCAAGTCCAAAAGGCACCCTATTCAAGGACTTATTAATTCAGTGGTGGTGGGACCCAAATGCACGTATACTGTGAAAAAGAAAGAAAGAGTTTGAAGAAAAGAAACACGGCTGCAAGTTTCAGTTGTTGTGGAAGGACAAATTCCCCTTTCTCACTGAAGATTTAAAGGGAAAGGGTTTGCCTTATGCAAAGTTTGTCAAGTTGATTTCTGTGTGGGTCATGATGTCTGTCACCACAAAGAAACAGATAAGCATAAGGCGATGGCAGTGCATCAGAAGCGGCCCATCATTGTGGACATGCTAGGAAAAGATAGATCTGTACTATATGTTCATTGTTATTTTATGCAAAAAAAGTCACCAGAACGCAGGAAATATGGTCTCTGAATCTTAAAATAGTTTGGGTTTTGATGGCAAGTATGCTCTCTGCAGGTGGGATCTCTCCCAGTCTAAAGATGACAGGCGTCTCCAGGTTTGCCCCATAAGCAAGGTTGTCATTGGGTCAGAATGGCATTCAGGAAGTAAATTTGACAAGGGGACACGCATTCTGGTTAGATTTTTTTTCTTCAATCTCTGAAAAAAATAATACAGAGCCTTACCAGTGGCTGTACAATGTTTAGGGCGCTTAAACAAGTCAAAAGCTGTAACTCTTGCTGCTTTGAACACACACCAATCCACTCAGCCAATGAAATTACAGCTTGACATCCCCCTCCTCGGCCCCTGTCATCTCCCTTCTGCGAAATCAATGTAGTGAGCATCTCCAGTATTGCGTTCATCACTCTACAATACAGGTAGGCAGGGAGGGACTGAAAGACGGTTTTAGTAAAAGTCTACAATTCCACTTCACCAACCATGTGCATCAATTTTTATATAACTGACATATACACATACATACTGTATACATATTACTTTTTTGAAAATGTGATTTTGTCCCTACCACTTTTCCTCTACTGGTTCGATTCGTTTTTTACACCAAAGTTTGCCAGATGGGAAGTGTTTGGACCTTCGGGCCAATCACAGTGCTTCAAAAACTCCACCCAGCCAGGAAGCCGGGCCACATTTGAATCAAATGCACAATCAAATGACAGTTTAATCTGAGCCGCAGAGCTGCCAAGCTGTGTTGAGAAAATGCTGAGAAAGAGGAAACTAGACGTTTTCTCCACCCACAGGAAGTGATGAATCTGGAAAATGCATGTTTTATGAGCATCTTAAACAAAAAAAATACAATCATCAATCATCAAATCAAGTTACTTCAAAGGAAAACCTTTGAAGAAAATTGTATAGTGCAGCTTTAATGCCATCTATCAAGGTTGATGTAGTTCCTACAGTGCATTCCTGAAGAAAGAAAATAAATCTATTGGGCAAAATGAAAATAAAATGGTTTGAATGTTAAGCAATCAGTTTCATCTGATTTAAAAAAAACTTTAACTGGGTCAAAATGAAAACCAGAAATTACTTGTATGTTCAGCATCTCAGGATCCACAGGCTCAGATAAATACAGGGGTGGACAAAATAATGTCAACGCCTAACAATACATGAATATCAAGTATCTAATAAGGAGTAGGGCCACTCTTTGCCTTCAGAACAGCTTCAGTCCTCCTTGGAAGGCTGTCATCAAGTCCTGAACTGTGTTGAACTGTTGTAATGTTTGGGTCTGTAGTTTTGTGGTGTTTCAACTATCCTGTTAAGTGTCCGTCGATGCCAAAAAATCCCTCTAACAGGAGGATTACCTAAAATGGACACTATACTCCAGTTCTTTGAGGAATGAAGGAGGTGGAAATCTACTTCCCATAAAGGTTCAATGATGTTTTGATCTGGTCACTGGGGAGGCCATGGAAGGAGTTAGACTACATCCTGCTGTTCATGAAAACACTCTTGGATTTGTTTGGCAGTGTGTATGTGGACGTTATCATCCTGAAATATTTTATTTAAATGTATTTAGTTATTTATTATTTTATTGTCACATATGCCCAGAGTACCGCACACAGTGAAATTCTTTCTCTGCATTTGACCCATCACAGATCCCCCCAGATACACACACAAGCTGGAGGGGCCGGAGCGGAGGGAAGCTACATAGCACCCGGGGAGCAATTAGGGGTTAAGCGCCTTTAACGGCAGGGACTGGCACCTGATTCTGACTCCAACAACCCTCCGGTTGCCAGCTCATAACTTGCCAGATTTTTCCCGTCTGGCTCGGGATTAGAACTGGTGACCTTCCGGCTACAAGCCCGCTTCTCTACCTCTGGGCTACCCTATCGAAACATGACGGAACAGTGTTTGCACCCTAGGGTGCTCCTGGCCCTGTAAAATGTTCCTTGGCTGTTAGATGAACTCAGACCAGATTTCTTCCATTGCTCAGGGCTCCAGGTCTTCAGGTTTTGTGCTCCTTGGTTATGCATCGTTGTGTCTTGGCCTTGGACACAAGTGGTTTCTGAATGGCAGCCCTGCTGTAAATACCAGCTTTATGAAGCTCAGTACAGGTTTTTTTGAGACTGTGTCACAGAGGTGTTTAATGTTTGAGTCTGTAGTTTTGTGGTGTTTAGCAACTATCCTGTTAAGTGTCCGTCTGTCCCTGTCAGTGAGCTTTGACTTGCCACCACTGTTCCTCCTTGCCGATATAGTGTGTCTGCGTTTGGCATGTTGTCATGATTTTATAGACTGTTCCTCTTGCCACATTAAATACTTTTACAGTTTTTGTCACCAATGCTTTATGTCTCTTTGGCCTCTTTGGATCTCTGTTAGTTGCCTTGTGTTGCTTTGATACCTCACATATACAAGTTGTAAGAGCCCTTTTAAAGCTGACACATACTGCTATTGACTTTCAACTTAATATGACTGGCCTGTGTAGCTGTCTTTGTAATTGTGATTTAGTTAGTTAGTTCAAAGTTTAAGTATTTTATCCACCGCCTGTATGTACACTGTTCCTTTATCATTGTACCCATTCATCTGTTTTCGTTACACTGGGGCCTGTCAATTAAATACTGTCTTGTGTATCATGGTCTTTGTATGTATAATGACATTGTGAAAAGCATGCTCAACAAGTCAAATTCCTTGTACAGTAGATGTACTTGGTAAAATAAAGCTGACTTAAATGTTAGCTGGTCTAGAGTAGTAACCAGTAAAATGACCTCCATCATTGTCCTCCAAACTTCCACATTGAGATGGCGCTATATAGGAGCCATCAAATGATCAGTTTAGTCAATGTTTGGTTGTGTATCTGCTTGATTCCTTACCTTGGATGAGGGCCTTGAGGTAGACATGTTTCCCAACAGGCACATGCATGATAGTCCCATGTGGAAATTGCAATCTGAACACATGGGTGTTATGGTTGACCTCTGTCTTAGACACCAACACACAATCTCGATAGTAGAGAGCTGCATAAAAGGACAATGAATCAATAATGTAGACTCATTATTTACCTTTACACCGGTTCCTAACATACTACGAACAAGCGAACGCCCGATGATATCGCTTTGGAAAATGTCCTGACGTGATCCCTACAGAACAGGTACCAATCAGCTTTCAGTGTGGGCGTTAACTATTTTGCGCTCTTTTCCAATTTTATTCATTGAAACCATAATTAGAAAAACTGATAGTTTGTAAAACTATAAACGTTATTCTTTATCATACTATTTTTCACAAGTGATTTGGTACATTTCTCCGAACTAGTCGCTCCTCTCAAAACACTTAACACAGTGCTCCAAACTCTTCTGAATTTTGCTAAACTAATAGTACGTTTTCATTGTTTTCACACATATTACAAAACTAAGAAAGAGTGGGATGAAGAAGAGGTAGGAGAAGAGTAAGAGGTAGGGGTGGAAGAGGCAGGAGCCAAAGACGAAGTGTCTCAAATGATTTGAGGGCAACTTTGATTGACCATGTCATCAATCAGGAGAGCACGTCATCAAGAGGCTGGAGAGAGAGAACAGCCTAATATGAACAGATCCACAGTGGCCTCAATGTACGTTCGAGAGAAAATAGCTAAGTAGAGATATACAGCATCAATCATGCATCATCAGACTATTACAGTGCCGTATATTGTAAATTGTGCTTAGTGTATCATAGTTTGCTGCATTACTGTATAGTGTAGATTGTGTCTATATTGTACTTTACATACCCGTTACGGTACATTGTTAGAAATTACTGTTGTTTCTCTAATTCCACTGTGATTGCCTTGTAGAATCCAACATATCGTATACTTTTCCCTATCCCTTATTTACAGTGGAAAGAAAAGCATCTTCAGGTGGATATGCCTGTAGGAAAATGCCATCATAGATATGTGATCTGGATGAAAAGCTTTCTTTTGAATCAAATGATCATTTCTTAAATTGTGTTATCAATACCTCTACCTTCTGACTCTATTGTGCAGTAAATATAGTCACTACAGTTGTCTAGACATATACAGATGTTGGCTATGGCATGTAAAATTATGAAGTAGCACACTGAGCATATCCAAAATTGTATTGAACAGATGTTGCATAAAAAATGTTTCATCAACAAATTATGGATATGGTACCATAAAATAAACCATGTCATAGGCTTGTGCCGATCGCCGATCGGATCGTATATCGGCGATTGGAGGGATGATTGACGATTGGTTTTTCCTGCCCGATTCGATCGCCCCCCAAAAAAAAAGCAGTATAGCTGTCAACGTAACAGTTAGTGCAATGTACAAAGTTTGTCAGTGAATAAATGCTCCTACTCTGTATTTAGAGATTCTGGTAGAGCGACATTTCCCCCCGTGAGCCCCGTTAATCAGAATGAGTTCGCCGTCTCTTTTCCATGGATCTGACACCCCGCATTAGAGCCCTGCGCGGGACTGTTTTCTTAGTCCCGCTCCCGCCCGCTCCCGCTGGATTTCTGACCATTCCCGCCCGCTCCCGCTGAATTTCTGCCCATTC
>OMLI01098767.1:0-14984 GCA_900302605.1 Rondeletia loricata
ATGCCCCAATACGCTCAGTTCAATCCACGTGTGAGTGAGAGAGGGAGAGAGAAAAGAGGAGTTTGGGAAAGAGGGGTTTTTGGGCTGGAGAGAGAGAGAGAGAAAGAGATAATAATAATAATAATGGATTGGATTTATATAGCGCCTTTCACGACACTGGAGCTGGAGGAATAGAGAGAATCCGCTAGACAATGGGAAGCTGGGAGAGTAGTAGTTTTACGGAGCCAGGTAGACTCATTGACAAAATCTAGAGACAGAGCGGGTCTGACTCTGATCTGAGCGCGTCTGGTGAAGACGCAGCGCTTGTCTTGCACGCAAAGGACGACGGGAGTCTCAAAGATCATCTCTGTTAGAAGATAGTTCCCTCCACTGCTGTTCAAACAAAAGCAATAAAACTTTCGGCCTGTAATACCTATCGTAGATGCCGTCACAGGCCCACGACTGTATCGAGACATTTTTGTTATCGTGAAATTGACGATATTGTTACATCCATACCAAATACACAAGCTCAAATATCATTCATTCATTTATTCTAACCTATTACTATTACCATAACCTATTACACGTTGGTTCATGGCCACTGGCATTTTGAATGAAAATTGTCGCTCATTCATTATTAACTATTGAAATAAGCTAAATTATTCCAACCTGTCTCACCCCATCTGTCTCTAGGCTACACAGTGTGGTCCCATAACTTGGTGGCCATTTCTCGGCTGCGAGGTTCCAGTCTTCGTGTCCTGGCTGTGTCTGAGGAGAGCATCGACTTTGACCCGGACCAGTCTGTGTATGTGGAGGGCGACCCGGTCCACAACCTGGTCAAGGAGGTTTCACTGGGCCTGGGCCGCGTCTGGCACCCATGCCTGGATTCCAACCTGGTTCTGTCTGAACCCACCCAGCATTTCCACCGTGAGCTACATGCCTTTAGCGTGGGCATGTAGACGGGGAGGGCAATCCAACACAACACAGCCCTAAACTGTGTCAAGACCAGGCCAGACAAAACCAACCAGGCCAGAGTCAGCTCAGACCTCTAAACCTGGCCAAAAGACTACGTTAGACCTGACACCTAAACTGGTCTATAAATCACATTGATGTGAGCGGATTGTTTTTTGTTTTTTTCTCTCATTCTCTCACTGGGGTTTTATCATACAATCAAGTCCCATGCATTTTTAATAGATTACATTTTCCTGCTTTCTTTGCCCCTTCATTATCTAGTTAACCAGTGAACTGCGGAAAAACATGTAATCTTTGATGTTTTGAATAATTTGTCAAATTACACTCGGATATTGGTTCTTTTTGGATGCCACCCCTTTTCATGATGAATTTTAAAGTTATCTGGTGAACTGAGTCATCCTGCTTCTTGAAATACCTCCCTTGTCTGGCCTGGCCCTGTCTGGTCTGGTCTTGCCCACAACATGCATTAAGAGTTCGATGTCCCTCCTTCACCTTAATAACTTCCCAAGCCTCTGTATAATTTAACTTTGATTTGGTTTTTTTGTTTTATTGTTTTTTTTTCTCTCCTCTCCCTGTTCTGTATATAGAGTGAACTTGTTTTTCCTGTGTGGTGTTTCCTCTGCCTGTATAGGCTCTGTGTATATTTAAATACAGCTATATCACTATCCTGCTCACAACTAGAACGGGACAGGCATTGATTGACTGGTGGGAGAGGGTGGTATAGGAGGGTGGTGGGGGTGGGGGGTGTTCTGACACAAGCTACTGGCTTTAGTTGTAAAACGTTTTTTTTTTTTTTTTATTATCTTTGCTCTGTGTTGGTCTGTCTGCTCCGCTCTAGCAGAAGTTGGAGTTTGTCAACTAACTGATCGATTCCTTCCTGGGTAAGCCAACCTTGGCTGCTTCTTCTGTTGCTCTGAGGGAGCTCCTTGTGTACTTGCCCACTAGTTAGAGAGCCTTGTCAGCAGGGTGGGAATTTCACTGTAAAATGGCTGACAGCAGCTGGTGCTAACCAGTTTTTAATTGCAGTTTTCAGCAACAGCCATGTCAGTGCCACGATTCAGATCTATGGTTGGAGAAATAAGTGAGTAAGTGACTGGTGTTTCTATGCCAACTGGTTTTAAAGATTGTGAGCACCTCACCCTGGTGGTGTTATGGAGAACATTGTTACATTCTTGTCACCAACACTTACATTTCTAGAAAAGAAGCAGCAACATGGGGACCATAGGGCATCCTGGCAAAACTGTATTTATCAATGACTGTGGTCCTCATTTCCCACCCTGCTGACTTGTTGACTTGTTGGGGAACCTCACTAGTCAACTAGATAGTTAGCCTTGTCTTCTGACTGATGGGACAGAGCCAAACTGTAATACTCAGCACCTCACACCACCACACACACAATTCCCTCACCCCCACTCTGTTCTGCTCTAATCTGTAGTTAGCTGGTAGCGTGTTTAGCATGTACTTTGTATTTTTGGGATGAATTTGGCTGCTTTAGTGACTTTGCCTTTGCTCTCCTGTAGAGAGCAAGACTTTCTGACTAGTAATGATGATTCCAGAGCCCTTTTATATGAAGTATGTCACTCCTGTCATTTGGTGTCCCCAAACAAATTAAACCATATGCTTACTTGGAGGGATGCAAAATGGCTGCAGATGGGAACTGTGACATCAAGCAAAAGAAAAGGTGTGTACATCATGATATAAAGAGCTCTGAAATGTAAGTACGTAAAAACCTACAAAGAGTTGTGCGTTATTCTAAATATCAAAAGGGTATCATTCCATAATGCCATATATATCCATGTTTTGAGAAATCTGTGACTATTTTGACATTTCTGATGAGCCCATGCTAAAACAAAATCGGTATTCTGCAGGTAGAGGTTCCCAAGGTGGCAAACTGTCTTGCTTGGATTTTACAGTCATGCCAGCAATCATTTTGTAGGTAGGTGTCAGTTTTTTCCCAATTATGGAAATCTTGTTTTAGAATAAAACTCTTCATGATTATGAACAGGGGAAAAGGATGCACTGAATTTAACACAACTGTCATTCTGTCGGCCAATCAGTCAGTCCATACAAGACTTCTTTTTAGAGGGTTACTGTACAGTAATGTTTACCACAGAAATTTGGCAGACACGTAGCCTGCCACCATAGTCAGAGCCATTTAATGAATTGAGTCTGGATATTGCAGGTTCCACCGTCAGCCATGTTGGTGCCACAAACGTATGATTACATCATAACTAATATTTACAATGTTGGCCATCTCACCTTTCTCGAGAGCGTTGTTGCATATTTAGATTCAAACCTTTTTAGTTCTTGAGAAAAGGCAGTGACATGGCACCTACAGTACAACATGACCAAACCTCTCTATTAGTGGCTCTGGCTGTAGTCATTTCTGTGGTGAAAAGTCCTCTGTCGGTCTCAGGTAGGCTTTAAACGTCACAACAACCAAGGTGGTGGTGGTGATGATGATGATGAGGAGGCTGTATGAAACAATCAGCTAGTCTGTTGGTGTGAGAAATAATAATCTTGTTTCTTTTAATTATTTCCTCTTGAGTCACAGTTGCCTTGGAAACAGCCCCTTGATTTCTGGATTGTTGTTATTGATGATGTTGTTTATCTTGCCATCTGATGGACCCCCGCTCCTCTTTGGCAGGGGGTCAGCAAACCTAGTCGTACATTTGTTTTCAAAGATTAAGGTTGATAAAGACTGAAGAATGGCAAAACCAAGCTGCTCGTTGCACATATTTTATATCTCTGGTAGACGCTGCAGGGGACATAGCGTGGCTGTGGAGTGACAGAAAGTCCATGCTGTCAATAGAAGACGTGCTGGCCCCAGTTACCGTTTGAAGTGAATTTTGTCACTTTTCTGGGATGGATTGATTTTTGTCTGGCTGTGCAGGTGGCTGAAGCTAGCTTTTCAAACAGTGAAGACTTTTGTAAGGTTGAAGGCATGAGTTTGATTCAGTCACAACCGTGTCACTCATTGTCTGATTCCAACTTTTGGCATGCACCTCTTACTGAGTGAATGCATTTGATTTTAATAACTTTAAACAATATTATGTGAGGTGTATGGAAATAATAGCATTCTGTGTCCAGGGCTCATGCCAGGCAATGTTGACAAAATCTAGCAACTTAGCATCTTGTACTCCAGACAGACCTACGCAAATGCTGAAAGTAATTGTGAGGATTACCAGTAGATAACTGGGACCAGTATGGTCGAATCTGATGCTCTAGTGTTGTGGCTGCTGAGTGGTTATGACCACTGTGGTACACAGGTAACTTGTTGAGGCAGTGAACATTTCCTGGAGCTGAGTTGGGAATTGGAGAAGAAAATCAAGTACGATAAGCTAGTGGGCTTTAGGGAACATAAGTCCTATGATGTATCAGCTAATGGGGAAATTGTCCACTCACATTGCCTCAGCTCTGTTATTTTTGTATGTACCATGGCTTTTTAGAGGTTGGGGCAACAGCATTGCATATGTGAAGGTCCGTATCAAGGTCTGTAGATTACAAGGTTTAGTTGCGATTTGCCGTAAGTAAAATCAGCCCTTACATGGAACCAGCGTTATACAGTGTGCCAGTGTGTTGCTTGGTCCAAAATGAATTGTGGTCCCAGTGCTGGGCCTACAGTCACCAAACGTTTGCATTGTTGTGAAGGGAACTTGATCTTTTAGCCATGATAATCTATAGTCCTTGGTCCATATCTCAGGATAAATGCACTTTGGTACCAAGAGTTTCTTCTAAAGGCTGTCTTTGCCTGTATATGGAGATGCGCACTCAAACATAAACACACCACACACGTATTCAGAGGGGAAAGCGATACCAACATAACGCACACAGACCAAAATTTGTTGGTTTTTATCTTGTTGTCTTCCTCCCCTCTTTCTCCTCTCATCCCTCTCTTTTAGAGGTCACCTTTGTTCCTTTATTTGAGTGACAGTTTTAACGCTGTTTTACTGTTTGTATTGTGTATAGTCATTGGCCTTCTAATGGAAGCTAAGGGGAGGGAAGATCACGCCAATCTATAATGTAATGTTAAGCTAGCTAGTCGTCTATGCTAAACATACGGCTGATATTACAGAGCTCCCCCTCCCCCATGTTCACTTCCTTCTCCGTTTCCTGTCTTCTCAAGTCTCCAGATGTGGCCAGTCATATTTCACTGTTTGAACAGGGACTGCGGCAGTGTTTGTGCCCAGAATAACCAGAAGAAAAGGAGAGACTGTAGCTTCCAAAGCCTATTGTCAGCTATAGCAGTGGTTCTCAAATTCGGGTCCGGGGAACCCCAGGGGCCCTTGAAGAAGTTCCAGGGGGTGCAGCCACATGAGGGATAGTTTAATTTCACTATAATGTAATACATTAGAAATGAGCCCTATTGGAGAATGTATGGGAATGACTTTCCAATCATAGGTTTCACGCTTACCATCATTATCTCCCCACATACAGCGTAGACGGTCATACAATTCAGTACTAAATCAACAACAACAAATATCTTCCCATATGGGGTCCCTAGGACACATTTTTTTCAAATGAGGGTCCATAGGCTAATGTGGGACTATTTGGGAGTTTGTGAGATGAAAACCTTTGAGAACCTCTGAGCTCTAGGATGATGAAGCCTGCTTAGCCCCTGGCATTTTATGAATATGGGCCCAGACAACTGGAGAGAGGAAGAGGAAGGATGATGTACAAATGCATGAAAACAGAGAGGCATTGCGATGTAAAGTCTGTTTATTAAAGGTTACTCTGTTTTGTTTTCACAAAAACGCATCAAAAAAGGATTCTAGTAAAGATTGTGTGGAGAGAGCTCTATATCTTACTAGAGTGTTGTCCTTGCAAGGAGGCAGAGAAAAGGTGAGACAAATTTATGCCAGTCAGATGATGACACATGGGCAACTTTTTGCGGCAATGCGGCCAGGCAAAATTACTTTTACCTCAGATGGGGCATTGACAAGTCAGGCTATAGACATGGGGATAGCATAGCATATTGAAAAATACTCTTTGCTGTAATTACTGGCAAAATTGCCCATCTGTGTTGGTCATGTGTCATCGCCATTAGCTCGACATTCAGCCATCTTGTGCCTAAAAGCCTCTGGAGTCTCACTGCTTTTCAACCCTCTGCTCTCTCTAATTTGTTGGCTTTGTTTTTGTTGTTTGTTGTTGTGGTTGTTGTTGCTGTGATTGTTTGTTCACTGTTGTTTAGGGAAGCAGCATTAGGAGTTAGCTAGGGTTTCAGAACATGTTTCCGCTCATATATTGGAACAGTTTTGGTTTCTGTTCTCAGAGCGTGCCTGTTTCTTCTGCGTGAGTTTCCACGCAAGCTTTCGAAGGTTTATCCGTTGGACCTGTGTGTATAAGATAGTATGAGTGTGTGTATAAGTTGTAAGAAGTGCAGCCATCAGACATTTTTTTGCGTTCAGTGTAGTCGTATCACTTCCACAGCAGCAGGAAACAGGAACAGAAGTCGCTCGTTCTCAGGGTACAATCGGTTTTCAAAAAGTGGAGGAGGAGGGAGAGAAGGAGTAACAATAGCTCAGGCCTCTAGCTCATACTCGTGCGTATGAATATTAAGAGTCTTTTTACTAGCAGTCACTGGATCTGTCCTCCATCGATGTGTTTTAAGCTGCCAAAGACCACAGTGGAACAAACTTAACCCAGACACAAGTCTATCTGAAGTGCCCACATGCACACACACTGGCAGAAGGCTGGACCAGTACTCTTCTATAAGTACTGGTCTACTTCTAGTACTTTCTATTCAGACTCCTCTTTACTCTCTTCTCTACTCATGGTGATTTCTACTCGACTCCACTCTTGGTCTATTCCACTAAACTCTAGAAACTACTACCAGTGGCAGTGTGTATGTGCCCAAACAATTATGTCCTTTTTATCCTATGGAACCAAACTGTGCTGGACCAGATAATGTGAACAGGTCACATTGTCCTGTATTCAACACAGTTGTTGCTGCTGTGCTTGAAGTGCAAACGGACCAAAACAGAGCTGTATGCAAATGGTTTGGCCATTGCTGTTTTTGGTGGCTGCCATGTTAGCTTGACAAATTGACCCTATGGCCGTTGTTCAGTCATTTATGATTCAACACTAGCCAGCTATTAGACTGTCAGGCATGTCACCATGTTATGGAAGACGTTATTGGATGTTTGCATCCAAAATGTTTTAGTTCTTAAGAAGGGTCGGCAACATGGCACCCCTAGTACGAATAGTAATCTATGAATGGCACTGGACCAGAGTAGTACTGCCCCAAGGTGCAGCTCAGTTTTATTGTGGTCTATATGCATATTGCTGAGGCATTTTGGAAAAACCAAGTCCTTTCTAGCCTCGTCTAGTCCAGTCCATTCCAGTTCTATATTGTGAATGAAGCTTAAGCTGTCTAGAGTTGGATCTTGTCCACTTTTGTGATATCTGATCACCACCATATTCCTCTCTCTTTCTCTTTCTCTTTTGACTTTTCTGTCCAACACCTGTTTCACTGTGAGGAGTGAGTGAATGTAAAACTAAAGGAGAGGAGGATGAGGAGTCGGGTTCATTCTCAGAACACGCCAGTCTGTCCTGAGTCACGGACAGTGAATAACCTTGATAGGGGATGAATATTGTGTTCATATGATATGATGTGTGGCAAGTCAGAGCTGTGAAGTGATTTGCTGCTAGAGACCTGCTAGGAACAGGACATTCCACATGGGGGTCGCTCAGGCCATCTGACTAACAAACACAGTTAACGACATGGCCAAAATGTCTGCATGAAAATTAGACTATATATAGACTTATTTTTGTACTTTTTTTGGTTGGTCTTTTTTTGTTCAAGGGATCAGAGTACTAGTCACACCAGATCACCAGCTGGTCTGAGCAGAGTGGAGGTGTGAGACCATTTAGAAGTGGTTGGTTAAGGAGTGTAGCTCTATCTAAGGTCATCTGTGTTTCTAATATGCCAAGCTTGGCTTTCACTTGATGCTTCAGCATCGTGAGGCCATTTTGTGGCCTAATGTGTCCGGAACGTAAAAGGGCACAAGTGGTGAAGCAACCTACACTGACTGTGCAAAATATAAGGACTAGCTGCTCTTTCCATGAAATAGATTGATTTTACCTTTTGAATCCTCTTCAGTCATGAAGGGGAGATGTAGATGAATGGGAGGAGGCAGGTTGAAGAACGCTGCAACACAATATGAGGAAGGTAGTCCAGATATTTCATACTCTGAGTGTGTATACACACACAGAGCCAGAGGTTATACAGTAACTCTGGATACACAGTGGCACCTGGGTTCTGGGCTGGAGTTATTTGTACACCATATGCAGACAGAGCTTTGTGTATGACTATACTATATTGTGTATACACAGAGAGACTGATAGACACACAACTAGCAGAGCATTTGGTTTAAAGAGTTTTAAAAGTTTCAAGGCTCTGGATAAGAAGACAGGGTTTTTCAGCTATTCAGGAGACCATTGCCAGCTGTTACACTGATGTAGTTGCAGCTCCGTTGGATTCACCCTTGTTTTCCTTTTTGACCTGCATTTGGTTTTATTTCTTCGCACTTTATATGCATTCACAATCCACACACCTGTTTGAGAAATCCAGGAAGATAGCAGGGCCCCTGTGGCCTGATGGGTAATTGAATCCACAGAGCTGGCCTCTAATGTAGTCTATTTGAGAGCGTTGGCCTTGCCAGACTCAGGCTCTGTCTCGATTGACAGAACCGTAGATGTAGAAGGAACTGGATGTGTCTGTCTCACCAGGAAGCCCACATAGAGAGAGTTGGGTTTGAAACTGCTGTACTAAAGCACCTCTTAAAAGCCAATACTAGTATCATAGACATGGACAGAAGTGCGTGTGATACTGTAGTACCAAAGCAGCAGACTGCCAGACCTACGTTCATCTAGACACGGTTAACCTGTTTAAATTGAGCCCAGAGCCATAGGTAGACACACTGCAGACGTGGCAGGTTTCATTTCCACATGGACCATTGCTGAGTAACCTGGGATTCAATGCCAACTCATTTTTAGAGTCTTGCAATGTTATGGAAAGCATCGTTAAATAATTGTAGGCACTCCATAGCTGTAGAGAAGAGTCAGCAACATGGTGCCCATAGTACAATGTGGCCAAACGATTTATGGTTCTGGGCCTTAAAGTGGCACTGAGAGGCCAGGAGAGAGGGTTACATGTTTCTCAAGGGTTGTCATTACGGGACAGGGTTTATTCATCAATAGGTGAGATTCCACAAGCTTCCTATTTGTTTTATTTTTTTAACTAAATGCTAAGACCATTAGACTACTACCGTGCTAGATAGACTTTGAATGAACTCACCTAGGGCTGGACTCATCCAGGAACGATGATGTTGGTTACATAGGTTTAAATATCGGTCCTGTGTAACTATACGTGTGTATGAGTAAGGCTGAACCAACCGCTAGGTGTAATCTCCTGTGAAGGGGAGGTGCCTGGTTCACACAGAGCAAGCCAGTTAGCCCATGGCCACAGTCAGAGCCTATTCCAGTTTTCAGTGTCAGCCATTGCTGTTGCTCCATAGCTGGTGTTTGTAGCCAGCTGATGTTCAGATGTTTGGGCATCTAATCATATTGAGGGCATCGTTACATACTTGCCACCAACACTTTTTAATTTAGAAACTGCAAAATGGCACTGATGGTTTAGCCTGGCCGAACTGTCTCTATCAGTGGCTCTGGTGCATCCCGATGAGCTGATGATTGTAGCTGATGGCTATACCAGCTAACTGGTAGATATTCTTGCTCCGTGTCAGCCAACTATCTCCTTTTAGATCTCGGCTACCGTGGCTCTGATGTTTTTGGCTGATAAACAAAGTCTTTCTTGTGAAGTCTCAAGAGCCAAAGTTCCTAATTAGCCAGGCAGGCAGGCCTGCTGACCGGTCCAGCCACACAACTATGCAAGAGGAATGCATATAATCCACAACTTTTATTGTTCTGTTTTAGATTTGGTTTTTCTTTCTTTTTCTCACTGTCACTCGGTAGAAATGGAGACATAACCTAATAAGAACTAGAAGATACTTGGCCTTATGATGATTATGATTTATGAAATATTCTCATTTTGTTTTAAGATCTTTTGATTCTGGTCAGCCAGCCCAGCGACAGCAGCGGTGACGGCGGGCTCACTCTTGGTCTCTGTGAGACTGGCTAGACGGCCCCAGTTTTATCGTGGTACGAATGTTGTGCATTTGTTTAAAATCAGGACAGTTTGCAATAACAGCAGTCTTACTAGTGGCCACAAAGGGGCACAAGCAGTGCTGACAGCGCCCAGCTGCATCTTTAGAAAAACCATAGAGGAAGAAATATGAACTATAGAAATAGATATATATATATATATAAACTCACACAGTGCATATTTGTATAGATATCAACAATGCATTACCGTGGTATACTCTTATGCAACACATGTCCGGGTTCAATTTATGAACATGAAGTATATTAAGAAATCAAACAGAATTTGAAAATCAAACGTAATGTGTGTGTGTTTTTTGCAAAAATAGTTTTACCATCTTAAATGTTGAATATTCAGAGCGCTGTGTTCCTGTGTGTCTGTGTGTGTGTGTCAAAGTGAGCACAGCAGTGGGTTTTACCTTCCTTCTGTAAGCAGGGAATCAGACGAAAGCCAAAACAGCTGGACGAGATTTCAAGTACAGTGGAGCATGTTTCAAATACATTTGAACACCCTTCAAAACCTTTTGAAATCCAATGTGTACATGGTTTCAAAAACATCTGAATGTAGTCTCTAATTCAACTGAAGATTGTTTCAAAATATATCTGCACATGTTTCAAATAGAGCTAAATGTGCTTTCAAATACATCTGAACATGTTTCAAATACATCTGACCGGGTCTCAAGTAGTATTTGAGAAGCTGGTTTCTCAACAACATGGATTAAGCCTAATTCTAAACGGGCTAAACAAGTTCCATCACAAAGTTCCCTCCAGTTAACATTAAAGGAGCTTTGAAGTTGAGGACTCGGCCTAATCTATTTCTGTGAAACTGCTCTGAGGTGAGTTTGATTAAGAAAGCAGAACCATCATCCACAAGATGATATGAAGCATGCGCTCCTCATACTCATTACACTGAAACTCATCAGTACCTTCAGTAGCACTTCCAGGTACTATTTTGACATTTATTTGAAACCTGTTCAGCTAGTACTTTGTCTGTTTATCTGAAATCTGTTCAGGTACTATTTTAACTGATTTGAAACCTATCCCGCTGTGAATTTGGCTCCGTCTGCAGGGGAAAAGCCCTCTGGTTTTGGTGTGGGACCGAGCCCGCCGGCCAAGAGGGCAGATTTTATCTTTCAGAACAGTGTTGATCCATGGTTCTGTTGTGGAGAACAGGGAGGGTACCTACAGATGGTGTACACTCGGGGGGTCGAACTGCCCAATGTTGATTTGAATCGATGTTGAATGAATGCTTCTCTTCTTTTAATCAGTGAATAAAAGCATCAAAAAATGTACGGGACTCCAGTGTCTCCATTGTCTTACTGTGTGGTCTCTGTTTCTTCTGCCCTCAGTCAGTGTATTCTTTTGCAGGGTGTCTGCACAGTAGCCAGTCAGTTACAGTCAGGGTCGATCATTGCAGTGTTCAAATGGCTGCCATCTTGGCTCCACATGCTTGATCTATGGCTGTTGAACATACCAGGATAACTTGGGGAAGCAAAATAACCTGGAAACACCTAGCCCAGTTTACTTTCTGTGAGAATAATATTAGCATCTCCTCATGTTAAAACCTGTCACCAATGAGACACATTTAATTATTTTCAGTAAAGCAACAGCTGGAAACGACATACCTTAGGTGCTGTTTTAAAGTGTTATTGTATGCCTACAATACTCAGGAATAAAGCCATTACTAAATGTTCCCCACTTGACATTCTGTCTCTCAACAGAGAAAAAGGTGAGCATGTTTATAATTGGAGGTAGGTATGAAGTGAGTTACATGGTTTGCTTGTGTTTATAGATTCTTATATCTGTTTCTAATAAATTGCTGTTTTTAGTTTTATATTGTTCATTTTGTTAGATTTTCTGTTTCTCCTTGAGCTTCCTAGGTAGTGGGTATATGTCTGTCTTTGTGATGTCCTGTATTTGTTGTTACTGGCAGAGCTGTGTAACATTTATTTGCCTCTTCTCTTGGCCAGTTCACACTCGTAAAAGAGACTATGGTCTCAATGTGGTTTTTACTGGTTAAATAAAGGTTAAATAAATAAATAAATTGATCATAATGCACTTGGTTGTGAATCAAGTCAACCTACAAAATGTCTTCAAACTAGATGCATGTACACATGGCTTTAATGGCTTTAATGATGTTCAAAGGTCGGTGCCAGATCACCCAGGGTCAGGTTGGTGTGAGTTTTCACCCTGAGGTCACGATGGGTTTGGCATCCTCGATGGCATTAGTGCTTGCCACCTCAAGTAGAGCAGCCTTGGTGTAAATTTTGGCCAAGTTGTTTTGATCAGGATCAGAGCTGGCCAGGATACTTCCTGTCAGCTTGGAGGCAGCTGATGCGTTCTGGGAATCCTCATCAGGAGGAGCCGCATCATTGCAGTCCATCACCGTATTTGACCCCTGACCACTGGGATCTTCCAGAATGGAGGTTAGGTCCCCGGATACTGGTATCTTTATGGACGACGGCTTTGGCACCGTAAAATAGTAAGTTTGTTGACTGAAGCAAAGCAGCTCAGTTTTTGATGGTTTATTTTGAGCCAGTTTCCTGGGGACGTAACTGAGTCGGCTTCTACACCTGAATCTGCTCTTGAATCCAGGACACGTTTGTCAAGAGAAGCTGAATCGTTAATGTCCTCTGCATTTGGGGCAGGATGCTTTATTTGTATAGCAGCTTTTCAAAAACAGACTTTACAAAGTGCTTTACAGAGCATAAAAAGACAATCCATAAAAACAAGACCATTGGTACAGGAGGCACAGGAAGTACTGGATGGTACTGGAACAAATAAGGAGGCCAAACCAGCAAGCCAGCCTAGACCTGAGAGGGTTTACACACCGAGTTTATCTTCTAATGAAAGTCCTCCTTTAAAAGAACCGTGGCCTCTTCTTGTAGGTCGAGAAGTGGAACCATGGAGTATCAGCCTCAAGATGTTTAACCAAAATGGCCACCTGACTTTCAACCACTTTATCCTGATATTTCCCACAGTAGGAGCGGCTGCATTTAAAATGTCCATATCCAGCTGCTTCTCTGAGGATCCTCCTTAGTGAGTCTTCGCTGAGTATAAATGGAGCATCTGTCATAATTGGGAGACAAGTGATGGTTATTTTTTATTTCCACATCTCACTCTCACACACACACACACACACACACAATTGGTGTACAATTGATGTTCACACACAACATCCATCACAGGATAAATGGTGCTCTGTATCAAACTCTCTGGCAGTGATAAAATCATTAATGGCACATTACTCTACTATACACTTTCAGTTTGCACTTTCACAGAAGTTAATGTGGAAACTGGATGGCAGAAGCTTAACTGGGAGAGTGAGAATAGATTTTTATTTTAGAAACATCAGGAACTGGACTGTAATACTAATTGTTTGTAATAATAGCCTTGTTGACCTAGTTGCAAAGAATCCTACAAATTCTATGCGAAGGGAAAGTTGAGTGAATTTTGAAAGATGAATTATGAGTAAACCCAGTGGTGTAAAGCAGGATAATCATGTTGTTGTGGAGAAAATGTCTCATTTGGCCTCTGAGGAACATTCTGGAGAATTCAGCACCAAGACCAACTCAGTCCAGTCCAACATAAAACAAGACCTGATATAATCCAGTCTAAGATGTTGGTGTAGTTGAGTCCAAGTTAACAACAAAACCAGATGCCAAGTCTTATTTGACACCGATACCAGCGGGGAAATCCTTTTACATGGTTTCGACAGTGTTGATGGTAAGAGTCCTTATATAACAGAATATAACAGGCCTAAAGAACAATGTGTTTCCTCTCCATCAGTCTGAGATCATTTAGATTAAATTAAAAAGCCTTCGTGTGTGTGTGTCTGTCTGCCTGTCTGTCTGTCTGTCTGTCTGTCTGTCTGTCTCTGTGTCTGTGTCTGTGTCTGTGTCTGAAGTTACGCTAGAGCACAAGCCTGTTCACATGACTTCCTGCTGGCTGGGTTTCCAAACAGGAAGTAGTCCCTGAGCTCCCCTGCTTTCTGGCACCGTGACAACTCAAATACACACACACACGTTTCTCCGTATTGTCCAGAGTTCAGTACACAAAGAGCTCATTCACGTCTGGATAATGAGACTAGAAGACTATTATGCTGTTCGTTATTATGCTATTCAGTTGAAACCATACTCAGTGTATGTTTTTCTTGTCCCGGAGTTACCATGGAGATGTCAAACAACGATCAGGGTGGCTTTTAATTGCATCATTTTGCATTCTCAACTGAAGAGAACCAAATGCTTACTATGAGGGATGCAAAATGGTCGCCAGAAAATCAATCAACAGGTTTTACTGCTCCACAGCACAAAATGATGACTTCAGTAGGTGCAAAGTTGTGCCTGAGACTTGTGTAGGAGGAAACAAGTTGTTGCAGTTCCTACTTGTCACCAATAGAGGTCGATAAAGGTACTTAGGCTATGTTCAGACTGGCAGCCCAAATCCGATTTTTGGCATATCCAAATTGGAACCAGATTGCTTTTATGAACAGCAAAAAACCACATGGAAACGGATTTTTGCAAATCAGATTTGAACCACATTCATAGGTGGTTTGAAATGCGATTCAAATCAGATTTCTAAAGATGTGTCTCAGTCTGGACGCTCTAGCCACTCAAATCGGATATCAAACTGTCCTTTACCTCACTCGCAACACGACACATAACGATGACGTCAGCTCCAGAGCGCCGGAACGAGGAGTGGTAGTGATGTAGTCTGGTGCTACGGAGGAGTTCTGCACCGTGACTAGACAGCGATATAACATGAAGGGCGAGATGACAGATCTCCATTCTTCCATCGGTTGCTGTTTTGTTGTTGTCTGCACTGTTTTGTACGCAGGCCTACTCACGCTTACGTCGTTACCACAGCAACAA
>OMLI01098790.1:0-15601 GCA_900302605.1 Rondeletia loricata
AAAAAAAAAAAAAATCTGTTGACTTTCCCTGGATAAATAAAGGTCAGTATTCAATGTTTCCCCCCAGAATTGTATTCTTATCAGGGTGGAAAATCCTCAGAAACAGCATTTAGACCATCATGGGACAATAAAACGCCATTGAAACCAGACTAAAGAAATTATTTTAGGGTTAGTAGCTCTTTTAAGGCAGGGTGACCCACCACACCTATTCAATGGTAGGGAAACTCTGGGATACATTACTCCCTTTAAATGAACAATATGTATGTTTGTTTAATTGACAAAAACAAACAAAATAAAAATGTGCAAAGAAAAATCGTGTATTGTCAGGTTTTCCAGACTGTTTTCCTGTAGCTGTGGTCAGAGAGGAACCTCCATCATATCAGAGGTGGATGACATGACTGACTGATTTCTGATATTCAATAAAAGCCCAATATCGGCCCCATATCAGTATAACCCTGATAGGTTCCTGCAGCAATGACACCAAGAGAATTTCCTGCACATTTATTAAATTTGGTGAATAAAGTGATTCTAATCTGATCTGATTAATGAACATCCCATTTACTTAAAAGCTGCTCATTACTGAGGGTGTTGCATGCCCAACCATCTTTCCACACATTGTCTCACTTTGTTTTAGTATTGAGCTGTTGATTCAGAGGCTGCACTGAACCAGGATGATGCAGAGCCCAACACATAATACAACACCTGCAGTAGGGTTAGACTGATATATTGGTATTTCTGATCTGGTCCAGTCAGTGTCGTCCACCTCTAATATGATGGATATGATGCAGTTTGATTGATTACATATTTATTGTAGAATTTATCAATACTACACTGTCTATGTTGTCTATGGGAAGTCCATATATTATCATTATTATAATTATTTATCCTGGGTTTTAATGGAGAGTTTTAGTGTCCCATGATGGTCTACATGATGTTTCAAAGGCTTAAAATTCTGGGGGAAACACTGATCTGGTCTAATTTATAGTTATGGAATATCGGCACAAAATATTGGCAATCGTCAACTTCAATCCAAACATATCTGTATCGGTATTGGCATTAAAAAACCCATATGGGTTGAACCCTAATCTGCATTCATGTTATGTATGTTGTTTTAATAATATACTAAAATGTTATAATGAGAGATGATATCCACCAGGCTCTCATCAGTAACTATCATATAGTCATTTCTTATATGCTCAACTCCGTTCTGGCTGTAGAGTTATATATTTATACCTATTTAAAGATATTCAGGACCCAGTGCAATATTCACTAAATGTGTTTATTTTTTTCTGTTACTGACTTCCATAGATTCCTGTCATTGTAATCGGTCAGGTTACAAGAGAACCATGTGCATATTGTAAAGAAAAGAGACATGTTTCCTCAATTTCTATTTTAATTTTTGTATATACTACTTATATTTAGTATATACTGCTTATACAATACTTTTTTTAATATACTACTTCTAAGAGATCAATTTCTTAAATGTATATGTTGTATATATTACTTTTATAATTTTGTGTTGTGTTATACGAGCAACACACCAAGTCGAATTCCTTGCACAGTATGTGCAAACTTACTTGGCCAATAAAATTGATTCTTATTCTGTTTCTATCCACTTGGAGGCAGTGTTGCTTCACACAGTCTCTCCTAGGCTGCATGGTCTTCTCAGTGGTTTTTGTGGAGTAAAGAAAAAGCTGTTGGCTGTACTTTAAATTTTCCAGACACCGCACTTTCATATGAAGGGACCCAATCCCGAGGTTGTGAATGCCTGAAAAAGACTCCAATGACAGTCACATTTTATGATTCCTGAAATCCTGAACTAGTCCCTGAAAATCTGAACTATCTGAGCAAAAAATGATCTTTCTGTTATTTTTTTTTGTTGCAATTATCCTTGTGAGCATAATAAAATGTTTATTTTATTTACTTTTATTAACATTTTGAACACACGGCACATGAAACAGTGAAAAATAACTACGCAAATGTTCTTTGAAATACACATACATTTTATTGGTGAAAGTCTGATGGTGAATACCTGGCATTGATCAAAGTACAACCAATTATTGTGTGAAAACTGCAAGAGAATGAGACACTTCAGTAACTCAAGATTTAGAAAAAACACAGTTGCATCAACCCAGGGACCGAAGGAACAATGTGTGATTCGTGACGAGTTCGAGAGTGGCGATCTTGGCTGAGATGAACATTACTACAAGGTCAGTCAGGTCAGCTGTGAAATTTTCAAGTTCTGAATGATTGTATATTCTAGATAAAAGTGTTAAGCGGTTACTTTTTCATGATGCAAGCTAGCTAGACTGCTACCCCAAATCACATCCATTGACTCATTGGACTTCAGATTCATCAACCAAATATTCGCTTGACATCTCCGCCGAAATGTCAAATGCTACCTTACACACAGAGAATATAACGCTAATGTCGGCCAGACATGTCTTCATATAATTTCAACATAGCTTTGAGTATAAAGCAGCTACATGAGTATCCTGTGCATCACATAATACTAAAGGTTGCACAAAATACATCGTAATTATCTAACAAACAATACAATTAAAAAACATGATGTTATATCAATTCCTTCCACTCGATATTCATCCTTTGTGAGTACAGGGGTGGGGAGAGGGAATTGAAGGTTATTAGGTTAGTTATCAGTATAGGAAAGGTATGTGAAGTGCTTCCTTTTGTAATGTTAATTATGAGTTTCAGGTAATGCTCAGTTCCCTATGCAAAGCTGACCTCTGAGCATGATATCGACTACATCAGCTCAGAAAGCAAGAGGGCATTACAGACAGCACAGTGAGTCTCATTCACTTTTAACATACAGACCTTTTGTCTCGGTAGACGAAGCTGCTGAGGACACACTTTGCTCCAGAAAACAGTATCATCAGTTGTAAACCTTGATTTTGTGTATTAGCAATAGCAATCGACTTTTTGTTTGTCATTCTTATGTTGAATCATGCTAAACGTGCATTGCAAGAACAGTGCCAAGGACAGCATAAGGGATTGAAGCTTGTGCAACTTCGTACATTAACACTGAAAAGCGAGACAGCCTTGATTCACAGTTCAAAAAGAGAATCAAGCTTAGAAAATAGCTTTAAAAACTTTATAAAGGGGCAATAAGTATGATTTTTTACTGTCCTATAGCACAAAATGACCATAATATATCTGTGGAGGGTTGATATGGTTGTTGATCAATACCAATGACTCAACAATTACTTGGCCAAGTGAGATTTCTGGCTTTCAAAACTTTCAAAGACTCTGTTTTGGAACGAAAACTCCCCACCCATTGGAGTTTCAAGACTCTATAGACTTTATTGTTTGTGTCAATTACAGGCCACCGTAGCTCAAGTGGAGGGGAGGGGCAGGGGGGGCTGTACCAGAGACTTTTGTGGGAGGAGAGTAGTCTCGCGAGGCCAGACCTCAAGATAGGTTGAGGTCTGGGGAATTTTCACGTGCTATGTGCTATGCATAAAATTACTGAGATGAAGCTGCGAAAATCTCAAGACTACTCACAGCCCGCCTCATGCTCGATTTTGATTTGTCAACCTTTTTTTATTTGTTTTGTCTGAAATGGTAGATAACTTCAACAGGGTCTTCACGCGTTAGAGACCCTGGTAGAGGTTGGGAGGAGAGAAGTTCTATCAATGTTGTTGCAGTTCCTGCTGGTCACCAATAGAGGTCGATAAAGGTAATAGATTACTTAATGCCCCTTTAACTCTATGTGCGAAGTTGTCAGTTAGACGAACACTGAACACAGGTGAAAGTCGTGCTAGTGACGATGGTCTTATGAACATCATGAATTCACTATCAGTGTAATCCTCAGTGATTACTTCTGAAGACACACTGAAATAAAATGCCAAACATATCAATTTGAGAGTTAGAAACTCAAAATAAGATGTACTGTATGTTGTGACTGCGGTGAATCAATCTTGACATCTCATTTTATACATATTGGGCACTCCTTTCATTAAAACTTTAAAACATATAAGCCTTTCCTGCTCATCTGGAAATTTGATATTTTAGGTCGTTGTACGTTGTTTTATTGTCTTTGGAAAACAGGGAAGCTGCTGTCAGGGCTAGTTGATCAGTTTTAATGCCTATAGAAGGTAGAGGGTAGATGTTTTTTAAAAGGCGATTGGACATTCATATTTTATTCCAAAAAAACACTACTGCTCCCAGTTCAAAAGTAATTGACAGTAGACAGACATGTTCATCGAAATGCTTTTTAAGGACGGAGGTATTCAAGTTTCTGTTTTGATTCATTGCAAAGCAAAGCAACACACAGGCAACAGGCGACGCATTCAATCACTGTGAATGAACACAACAATCAAACATGCCTTGGCCTCTCATGCTATGGCTGGTGAGATTTTTTTTTAGAAAGATGTCCATGTGAAAGCGCGCACACACGCACGCGCACACACACGCACACACAATCTCGGCTCTAAAGCTGCTGAAATAATAACGCAAAAAATCTGTACAATATTTAAATACTGTATTTACAGAAATAAACATATTTTCATTATTTCATTAGTCCCAACTGGCCTGCACATTTGTTTTTGTGCAGCAAATCACCTGGATTCAAAATATTCAAGTGGGAAAACTCTTTTTGTCTGTGGTTTTATCAGAAGCATAAATGAATAAAGGCAACAATTAAACACATTTGATGGCTATACTTGCTTTTCAGATTCAGCTAGCAGCACATTCGGCTCTGGTTTATTATGAAATGTTTCACATTCTCGGACTCATATTTCACTGTGGAACATCTTAACCTGTAGTGAAGTGGACTAATTTTGTGAGAAAAGACGTATTAAGATTTGCCAACAATGTTGAATGTTGAAACATATTACTCAGACCTTTTTTTACTTTTTTATCACACAAAAATGTTTTGTAGTGCACAATATACCACATCTAGCAGCCAACCATTGCATAAATCAGATATCATCAACAATATAGGATGATCTGCTGTAATTTGACTGAAAATATCAATGAAATTCAAGTGTTTAAAGATTAATTCTGAATGCGTATGCACCATGATTGTGTTGTAATATAATACGTCTCCTTTCTCTGGCATTTCATGCCTTTTCTCTGGAATGCGTAGAGATAAATACAGACTTGAGCTGTCCTGCAATACATTACGGCTGAGAAATGAATAACTGTTGCCGTTCCTTCATCTTTCCCATCAGGAGCTCTCAAACCCGAGTGAACAAAGCTCTGGCCTCATGAAATGAAATGACGAGTATATGAATGACGTTTATGGAAGCCCAAGGTATTGAAGCTATAAATATCAAGTCTTGGTATAACCATTTATGAAAACAATGTGCCATGAGTCAAAGTTTGTGAGGATGCCAAGGTTTTCAGAGCACTGTGTCATATAACTGTGTTAGACAAGACAGCATCCACTACAGTATCAGTCTATCTTGCACTGAAAACAGTTAATGGCTGAACCATAGTGGAGCTGGTCCTTACAGAGAATTTACATGGGGAATATCTGCCTGCTCTGTGTATGTCAACACTATGGAGCATCTCAGTACACAAACAACTTGGACACGGTGAATCGGCCGACCTAGAACACGCTGAAGACCAGAAATCATCCAAATCGGTTTTTTTCTCAGTCATAACATAGATACTACACTGGAAAGTCAGCCTGGGTGCTAGTTTAAGTTTCATGCTAACACAGAAACTGTGTACCACCCATGCTAAAATGGAGAATAATCAAACCTTGAGAATAATTAACATATTCCAGTAAATATCCCCGGCTCATTGTGTGTGTGTGTGTGTGTGTTTGTACTGTGTAAGCTGTAAGTTTCCATTTCCATTGCTTCCTACAATTCCCTAACATCAGCTCTCTCGTTCCCTATCTAATGGCTGAGGAAGTCAATGCTAGCTTTGACGGTGCGTGCGGTAGCCACATCCACCGCCATGGCGCGAATCTCTGTGTCGCCGAACTGCATGAGCGTCTGGATCTCACGGCGCGGCGCTGTGCTTTCCGTTCCGCTCACATCCAGACGAAGTGTCCCACACTTCCTGACGCCAGGCTCGCTGATGAATCCCACGCTCTCCTTCTCGGAGCAGTAGACGTGGATGACAATAACCTGCTGGGACGGCTTGGCCGGAGTGTAGCTCCGCTTCACCAGCTCGCCCAGCGCCACCGACTGGTCGGCCGCGATGAAGGTGTCGAAGACATCGGTGCACCAACGTGTGCCGTCCTTCACCAGCAGCTTCTCTGGCGGGTGCTTGCCCTCCACGAAGCGATTGAGGACTCCCACACCGTAGGTGAGGGGTGCGCGGCGGACTTTGATGACACCCGGGTCCAGGCCGAACAGCACGGCACCTTTCAGGATGGTGAGGCCCACGTCATGGGGGATGATAATGCGGCTGCGACCCTGGAGCATGTTCTCGACCGCCTGCTGCAGCAGGGGAGACTCGGCAAACCCCCCCACCAGGAACAGGAACTTAATGTCGCTCACCTCCGGCTTCTCAAACAGCTCAGCTGGAAGTGAAAAGACACATTTTTATGAACAAAGGTTTGAATGTGCTACATGTAGCATTTATAAACATCAATATATCATTGTCAAATTTATTTTGATACCTTACTTGGTATAATTACAGTAAACAAATGAGACCATGGTGGAGATGATTGGTCGCCTCTATCTCACACCAGTGGTATTGTTAGTGCTAGTGTTTCTCAAAACTAAGACCACATTTCCCATAAACCCTGTTGCTTGCTGTCCCCCCTCCCCCTCCCTGGCGTTTTAGGCTTTACTGAAAAGAATAAACATGTTGGAAGTAATTTTTCCATCTGCCTTTCACTCCTTCCACCATCTGCCTTTGCCAGAAACTCTGAAAGCTTTATCTCCATTTGTGCTAGAATAACAGCGCCCTCTTCCTGTTCTGTGCTGTAAAGCAATCCAGCAGATTTCCCTCCAAATCCAACCTGTACACACAATGTAAAATGCAGAGTAGAGGCCAGTAGAGGCAGCCAGTCTTCTCGGTGATGGTCTCGTTTGGTCAATTTTGATGTAGGCCCTGTGCAGCTGAATGGATAGAGCATGACACTAACACTGCCAGGGTTAGGAGTTTGATTCCGACTAGGGCCACCCATGCTGAAAATGTATGCACTCTTTGTACTGTAAGGCATTTTGAATAAAAATGGCATTTGCATTTGTTTTATGGCAGAGGAAATGCAGTCAAGCTACAGGAAATACTTTATTACTGGAAAAGGTTGGGTGAATTTACTGAGTCAGAGATAAAGTTTGGAACCCTGGCTAATGAACAAATGGAAAATTGTAGTAAGCCAATGTATCTTCTATTCTAAATCAAATGACACTGATGTACTTTTTCCTGCAAGATGTGGCAGATCTGATGTCTGTACCAGTTAGCCTGACATCGTTTGATTCCCCCCTGCCCATGTGTGTATGTACTGCTTCTATATTATCTCACTGTACTGTACCTTGTTGCACTTTCATTGTATATTTTTTATTTATTATTTTGTAATGTTCTCGTCATGTGGCCCAGGTCATTATTGTAAATGAGAACTGGTTCTCAATTGACTTACCTGGTTAAATAAAGGCTAAATAAATAAATAAATAAGTAAATAAATAAATAAAGATCAATTATTCAATTAGTAGCCTCATGAGGCAAAAACAAACAAGTTATGAATTCTAATCTGAGGGAACCAAACTGTTTTCAAATTTCATGTTCACCATGTTGGACAAAGCATTGTCAGACTGCTCCTCAGAATTCAAGCAGACCAATCCATGCTAAAGTAATGTGACCCACTTTCATTAGGTTGAAAACACTATGAATTACGGAGGTTGGCTGGTTTTGGGGAGGGACCAACCCTATTCCTGCAGGAAAGGGATGCATCTGATGTACAATACACAAAATGACTGAGATCCAAATTGTTTTGACTCATAAGGAAGTACTCATTCTCAATTACAGTAAGGCATTTTAAGCGTTCATGTTTGAAGTTGACATTTGAATGTAAAATCAGTCTTTATTCTCCATCAAGGTTAGTGGTACATTGTACATTACGAAAACATTTTGAAAATGGGTCATAAACGTAATAACATATGATAAGGTATATCTGATTAGCCGTTTTGACATTCACTAATACAATTACGTCAATACAGCCTGACAATTAAAAACTAAGGTTGAGACAAATTTCTGACCATAATTTCCGGTGTAGTCTATATGCATTTACATAAGATAAGTTTCCAGATTCTGCTTTTAGAGAGAAAGAGAGAGAGAGAGAGAGAGAGAGAGAGAGAGAGAGAGAGAGAGAGAGAGAGAGAGAGAGTGTGTGTGTGTGCGTGCGTGGCCAGCTTGTGTCTCAGTGGGACACAGGAGATGGGAGTTTGGTTGGGAACACACACACACACACACACACACACACACACACAGATCAATAATACTTACAATGCCCTCCACAATAATTATTGGCACCCTTGATAGAAATGAGACAAAATAGGCTGAACAAAGTAAATAGCACAAGTTATGTTTTCTATTTTCTATTGTTTGGCAACAATTGTTTAGCTTATTTGTGGTGTAAAAAAAGGCAACTAAAGTCCTGATTTGGTGCACAAGTTACGGCCCAGCTCGACCACTACACTCATGGTGCATGTCTTCAGCCTCAGTTGCATGGTGTTTTGAATGAATCTCAGATTATGCTCTCTGGTGTATTGTGGATAACATGGTTAACTAATACTATATCAACGTATTCAGACTTGGTTATTTCACTATTGATTTCTGGGGGGAACCTGCAAAACCAAAACCTCACTCTAAAGTACTCCATAGCTGAATCAGTTCTAGTTTTGCCCTTCTTCTCTTCCCTTAAGTGAGTCTTTTGCTGATGCTCTTCTGCTCCTCTGTGCAAGGGCAAGTGGTCGAGGTAAAGGATGACGGCCTTTCCAAACTGCACGGCCCTCTCAGCTTGGCAATCTCTCCTCCCCTTATTATAGCAACTAAGCAGAAGCAGAAGCAGAATTCAGGCAGCAAATGGTCCTGTGAATTATATTTTCAGTCCTATTCATAATATATTATTCATGTATCTTTTAAAAATGTGTTTTATATCCTTTTTTGCAACCATCCCACCCTGCAACAAAAGTAAGTGAAATAAGAAAAGGCATCTATCTAATTATAATATAATGTAATTACATTCTATACATTCTAAATACAAAAACTAAAAGTAGCCTGCATGTGACCAACTTACTTTTGCATGTATGATTTTTCTCTGAAATTGTATTATTTTGTGTTTTTGTCACATGAAGCATTGGATTGTTACATTTTAGAATGGAATCTCACTTTGTTTTATTACCATTTTCCCTCTGAGTATTTGTTGATTCTCTCTTGGCCAACAGGAATTGAATGGCGAGGCGAAAGTATTTAACTTAGAACAGAATCAAACCAGGCATTTTTAGGCACAAAACAGCCATACTTGATGTATACACGAGGGACCAATTGAGATCCATTCAAAAGCAATAGGCTGCAGTAAAGGCTTGCCAGAGCACCTAAGAGGAATATACCATCAATCTCACGGTCTACATGGGTCATACTTGAGGTACATGTATCAAATCTACAGTAAGTGAGATTTGCAATAAAAGGTGCCAATAATGTTATCTCACATTGGAAGGGAACTATTTTTAGTCAATTATCTGCTGCTAAAGTCCAGTTACAACATTTGGTGCTTAAATTAAATTTTGCCATGTACAATGCATACATGTATGTTTTAGGGATAGCAAAGTCAGGTCAGTCAGACAGTAATGCGACACTTCACTCCGTTAAAGTCACAATTAAACTGCATTTTGAGAGCATCTTGCTTCCTTAATGTGATGTACCGTATATAAACAGGATAATGTGGCGGGACATAACGTGGGGAAGGATCATTCAAAAGTGTAAACCAATGGAATATCAGATAGCAGAGTGGATCTATTCATCTTGACAATACATTGGTGAATGATTTGGTTATCCTGATTATTCCAGGACTGTAGTAACTTCAACCACAGCACTTACATTCACAATATTATATTATGAAAGTCGTTTATATGAGCGAGTTAAGCCTATGGAATGTTGTCTCATCAACAAAATAAGTGTTTGCCATTATGAACCCAAATAAATAAAGGCCACATCTATCAATGTCAGCGGTGGAGCTCTTACCTGCATCTTACATGGTTCTAGTAAAGTTCTTACCTGCATCATGTAGAGAAAGGTTTGATGCACCGCTGAGTTATTCTGACTTGTTTTATAGACTCTGCCAGGCCAGGCTATCCAGACAAATCCAGTCATGGTGGGAAATACACACCTGTTTGTGTGGGAGGAGACTAAGGGGGAAATGTTTTTGGGAAGTTGGTGGGTGTGTGAACAGAGAGGGTGAAGTACGAGATAGGGATGGAGAGAGAGACCTGTGCTCTAATCGCTGTACCAGAGTGAGTAGCTGCTTGACATTAACAGCCCAGTTATTGATGGTTCATAGGACAGAGAGAGAGGAAATCAAATCCAAGGCTTCACCCAGGGCCTGCTGATGGATGAACCCAAGAAAAGGTCAACGGAAAAGTTGATACTTCCTTTCGCTCTCCTATCTCTTTCTTTCTCTCCATCTCTATCTCAATCTCTCTCTCAGACTTGTGGTGTTTAGGAGGGGAAGAGACAGTGGTAAAGAGGTTCAGAAAGAGAAAGAGAGGGAGAGATAGATAGAGGTGTATAACCACTGGTTGTCTGCCAGGTTTTGTTTCTGTTGACATCTAATCCATGTTAATAAATGGCTCTCGAGGTCATCACACTGTGGCCAGAGGGAAAGGAAGAGAGATACAGAAGCAGGCAGAGAACGGATGGCTGTGTGTGTGTGTGTGTGTGTGTGTGTGTGTGTGTGTGAGAGAGAGAGAGAAATATGGAGGGTTTTCTGTGTCAATCGAGGGTTTTCTGTGTCAGTAGTCACAAATATATGTAATAAAATGAATAGAAATATTAATGGAAAAAGATAAATAAATACTACAATCCACAAATATGTATTAAGATTGTTGAATGCAAAAAAACAGAAACAGAAATGTATCTCTCCATCCACAAATAAATTATTTGTTACTTGTGTTCTGTAAACCATCATATAATAAATGTAAGAATTTTCACTTACAAACATATTTTATTTTATATTTTTAAGGCCAATATATTTTCAGAGCCTAAACAGACATTTAAATAGTTGAATCTGCATTTGTGAATTGAACTATGCGTCTGGATCAGCTTGCATTTATATTGTTCAGACAAGCAGACAATATTTTATGTAGTTATCACTACCTCTTTAAAATCACGTATTACAGTGATTTAAATTAAGTTTCAATTGACATGTATTTTCTAAACAATGGATTTTTAAAAGATTTGAATGGCTTTAAGGTCATTAAAACATATTCAACACATAAATGAACTGGCAACAGGAGCGATATGGATTCCTAAATTGAGCGGACTTCCCCTTTTAGGCCTTACAATTTTCAAATTTGACTAAGCAGATATTTTATGTAGTTATCACTACCTCTTCAAAATCACTAATTCGGTCAGTCATTTCAGTTACACAGTTGCAGTAACACACAACATGTCTTATAGTTTGTCACTGGGTTTTTGAAACTCTTTATAGGGACTCTTTGGCTTCAGTAGATTTAACTGCATGTCACTCTGTTTGCCATGAGGGGGAAGCAGTACACTGTAACAGCTTTAAGGAAATATTCATGTCACAAGCCCAAACAACTTTACTCTCCCTGAAAAAAAGGTCAATTTGGAAAAAATTCCCCAAAACACTGTATTGTGTCCTTGCTTTATTATTCAGTTTTGGTGTTAAAGTCATCTGGTTTTTGATGGAGCTTCAGTCCTCAGCTTGTCCACAGCAGCAACATAAGGCCATCATCACCCTGGAGAAAAATCGATAGGCTTGAACATTTTCTTCTTCTTATGACCTGAGGCTCCTTCAACAGGAACAGTGTTGACTTCATCTCCATCAGCAGGTGCAGCGGTGGATGAAGCCCCATCAGCATGTGCAGCGGTGGATGAAGCCCCATCAGCATGTGCAGCGGTGGATGAAGCCCCATCAGCATGTGCTGCGGTGGATGAAGCCCCATCAGCATGTGCAGCGGTGGATGAAGCCCCATTAGCATGTGCTGCGGTGGATGAAGCCCCATCAGCATGTGCAGCGGTGGATGAAGCCCCATTAGCAGGTGCAGCGGTGGATGAAGCCCCATCATCAGATGCAGCGGTGGCTGCAACCACGTCAATAGACTCAATGGAGGCTTCATCCTTGTCATTAGAGTCAGTGGAGGCTGAAGAACTGTCATCAGAGACAACGTTCCCATCGTTGGAATCTACTTCAGCTTGGCTCTGGATCTTGGTGCTCCAGCGCTTCACTGGGATAGATCCTGTTCTCTGGGTCCAGGTGGAGCAACTGTCTCAAGAGGCTTGAAAATGCCCACAGGTCTTCATATTCAATTATTTCTTCCGCCTCCGGGTAGAAAGTCATCAGGTCAGTCAGGCAACTGAAGAAAATGTCCCTACTGTCTTTTGACTGGATGCCGGTTTCTCTCTTATACTCCACTGGTGTCTTTAGCCTCCATTTGTGATTAGAGATGGTGAAAAATTAGCTGGTTTTTGTACCAGCATTCAGCAGGAGCTGCTCTGGCAGCTATCATCATGGATTAGGCCTGTCCATCATTGGAGAAGACAGCATGGGAAGGTGTAGCATCTCTGGTTTACACAGGAAAGAGGAACAGCACCAAATGGGAAATCAATGCAGATCAAGCTAATTGTAGGCAAGCAAACACAACAGCTAACGGCCTTTCAACAGCCAATATTATTTCTTGGGCAGCCAAAGTCGTATAACAAATAACTTTGTGGATCCTGTACTACTGTAGAGTGGCTGGACAAGTTTCTTGCAACCACAGCAGGACGGGCTCTCATCACCTCCATCACCAGAAAGGTCCTGTTACAGAGACAGCTTTCTGTATAACACATTGACTTTAACACTGATATAGACTTACTGTACACGGTAGACATAATCATGGAGACATTTGGACTATTTGCCATGTGAAGTGCTCATCAATCATTCAGAGATTGATAATCAGACCATAATCACACTACATGAGACGTTACGAGATTTACAATTGGTTTATTTTGTTGGTGACCAGACATGAATATCACCAAAAGCCATATATTCACCATAGCGCTTACCGTGATCTAATGTTGAGAAGAAGCCGAGTCAAACTTATATTGCTGTATTGTCCTTTCACAGCTGCAGCATACAGACAATTAAGTTTGTACTGTAACATTATGGGTCACACACATTAACGGAGCAGCTAGCAAGCCAGCTAAGCTAACGTCATGCATCTAGCTCAAGAACTAACTCATTTATATTAGTTACAAATTACCAACACCAGTGGTAGGAACTGTACTGACATCGACAGGTAAAAACAGGCCTAACTGTGTAGCTAAATATCCGTAGGGCTGTCAAAACGTACACGAGGCACATTGTTAAAAACATGTGGCTGTCCTGTCCATGTTGAGTCTCTCCCGCGTCTATTAGATGACATCTCCTTCTTCTTCTATGGTAGCAACAATATATTCCAAAGATCCTCTGCCAGAGTGATAATCCACTCCAATACTAGGAAGGCTTCCGCTCTGGCCCTTTTCAACTGGTGGAGTCACGTGGAGGCTCAATATGTGTCAAAAAAGAAGAATATAAATGCGAGCTGATCCACACGCATAGCTCAATTCACAAATGCAGATTCAACAAATTAAATGTCTGTTTAGGCTCTGAATATATATTGGCCTTAAAAATATGAAAATATATGTTTGTAAGTGTTGTAACTTTTGTGAAAACCTTTCTTGAACTTTTTAATGAAAACAAATGTGTGTCTGTTTTGGTAATTTATGTTACATTCATTTATATGATGGTTTACAGAACACAAGTAACAAATCATTTATTTGTGGATGGAGAGATACATGTGTGTTTTTTTGCATTCAACAATCTTAATACATATTTGTGGATTGTAGTGTTTATTTTTCTTTTTCCATTTATCTTTATATTCATTTTATTACATATATTTGTGATTATTGACACATAAATCCCTCCAGAGACAGAGAGAGCTTTCAACAGTGTGCATGCGGCAGTGGCTCAGGAGGTAGAGTCCTCGCCCCGCAACCGGAAGGTTGGTGGTTCGAGTTCACATCCTCCTGGGGAAAAAAATCTGTCGTAGTGTCCTTGAGCAAGACACCTGACTCTAATTGCTCCCGTTGAGCAGGCTGGCGCCTTGCATGGCTGCCTCCGCCAATGGTATATGAATGTGTGTGTGAATGTGAGACAAACTCTGTGCTTTCGAGCTGTGTAAAGCGCTATATAAATGCAGTCCATTTACCATTTACCATACTGTATACCGGTGTGAAGGGCTTTAATCTGGGAAAGCAAAAGGAAACAATATGTACATTGTTTTATAGGCCTGAGCAACCTACCTTTGGTGCAAGTGTACATCACAGCTATGCAATCTGCATGTGAGAGTGTGTTTGTGTATGGTATACCCCCAAAATACTTAACTCGGGGGCAGAGTCACTCTTTTTAGTGCTGCTTCTTCTGCGCCAAAGAACGAGGGCTGAAAGCTGTATGATGGATTTTGTATCCCACTTTGTGTGTTCTGTAGGTATGAATGTGCGGCTTTCAATGTTAATGTATATACACACACACACACACACACACACACACACACACACACACGCACGCACACACACACACACACACACACACACTGTTGTTTTAGTACTACATGTCTTCACATATTTTCATTTTGTATCTTATAAATGTATGTGTACAATACGTGTATATGTGTTTGTGTATATGGATGCATGTGTATGTCCATACTGTATGCATATGCAGATTTTCATATACACACATACATACAAATGTAAATGTTTTTATTTTATTTTATTTACTGATACTTTTAGTTCAAAATTATTTACATTTGTGTGTATGTATTGCAATAATTAATCATTATTATATGTACAGTAATGTAGAAAATTACTATAAAATACTGATATTATCATTATTATTCACCAATATTCAATGTAAAGAAGACGCTGATCTGTTGTATAATTTATACTATTTTTCTTATATTATTTTACCCTACATTTGTTGTATTTGTTGTTTTGTTGTTGTATGCTTTGGCAATATGTACACATGTATGTCATGCCAATAAAAGCTCCTTGAATTAGAATTAGACACACACACACATTACCATACATTATCTGTTAAAAAACACAAAAACAAACCCGCAAACAGCATTTCACTGCACCACTGGATGGCACTGCTGATCCTCTCTCACCACCCCGTCCTCCACCCTCCCTCCCTCTCTCTCTCTCTCCTCTCCTCTCCTCTCCTCTCCTCTCTCCTCCTCTCTTCTCCTCTCTTCTCTCTTCCACTCAGTCTGTATCCCTCCCCAGCCTCAGTCTATCTGTGCTGTCTTTGAGGACAGGAAAATACCTCTGGGTGTTTTATCATCATCACTCAGCTATATATCTATGTCCACATATGAAATGGGTTATGCTGCCTCCCCAAGACACAGCTTAGCCTGTC
>OMLI01098880.1:0-22843 GCA_900302605.1 Rondeletia loricata
CGATCCACATTCTTATATAGTCATACTAAGCCCCATGGCTTTTATTGAACTGTGGCTCATATTTATAAATGATAAAGGTACCCTGTTTCGCTGGGGAATGTAAACAGATCTGCGCAGCTTTACCGGAACTTCCTGTAGCCCTGTACTTCCGGTTAGACACTTTAGGAGATACATGTTGTCCAGCCTAGTTGTAAGTAGAGTATAGCCTAGAGAGGTCTGTGCTAGAATTTTTTTTTAATATACCGGTAGACACTTTTTTTTTGCAGCCAAGGTTAGCCTTCATGTTCTCTACATTTGAAGCTGGTTAGAAAGATAGATTCCCTTAGTAGCCCAATCCTGTCATACATTTTAGAAGGATATGATACAAATATGACAGCAAAACTGTATTATAGGAATATAGGTCCCTATAATATGTATAGGAATATTATAGTGACACCATAGCAGATACAAATTTTCATTTGACCGAATTACCTGTAACGCAGGTCAACCTGGTCTAGTAAAGCAGAGAAATATATGAGTACTATTTATGCTTAATTTTCTTAAAGTAGGACTTGATTATACTGTGGATAAGATCATAAATCTACTCAATCAATGTACTTAACATCTGAAGTTAAACATTAGCCCACTCTTTATCGTAGTGGAGGGTAGTGTATTAGCGTAGAGCTTCCTCTTTCTCCCAGCCCAATCCAAATCCAAGAATGCCAAGTCGATACTAAGTCCTTGTGGAGAAAGTTCTTCCCAAGTTGTCTTGGAGAGAAGGATCTTCTCATGAAAGCAAGCACAGAGAAGCATTCTTACAGTTTGAGATGGACTGTGTGCTTGACGTTGCGTGCGCAATCAATTTAAACAGCTGTTCATTTTCTCATCTGTTCCAACTGGCTCTGTAGCCTACTATAGATTACAGCATTGTTTGGACGTGATACGCCATTCTCGGAATGAATCTTGGGGCTTCCCATTCGCTCTCGTCGGTCAAGTCCCAATCTGATGCATCCTCGGTGGGCAAGTAAACTCACTAGATGACTGGAAAGGTGTTTGGATCTGGTTCATAATGACGGGGGCCTCCTGATTTGATCCAGACTGTAAAACATTTGCTTCTGTGTACACAAAACCAAATTGGTGGTAGGGTACTTCAGTCGCAAAAACCCTCTCCAGAATTCACAGATTTTCCACAGATGTTTAGCTAGAAAGACCACCGAAAATGAATGAAATGTTAACAGGTCTGTATTAGTCAGTTAGTCATTAAGTTGAAATGGGCAAGAGAGCCTTTTTGTCCTCTGCCCTTTCTAGTTGGAATTCACTTCAAAAAGAGCTGAAGCTACAGAAGCCTGTTACTTTGGGTGAATTTAAAGCTCTTATTAAAGATCTGGGAGCAGACTCTTTAGAGAACTGTTCTTGTTTCTCTTAACCAGTTGTCAATAGGTTTTGACTATTAGCCTAGTGGACTGCACCTTTTGATCTGTTTTTAATCTGGTGCTTTGAAGTATTTGTTTCTTTATTTATATATAATGACCCCTTATGTAAGTATACTGGCTCTTAAGTGTTCTATGTTTACTGTGTGTGTGTGTGTGTCGGTAATGTTTATGTTTTGCTTGTTGATCGTGCTGCTGCCTCTCTTGGCCAGGTCTCACTTGGAAAAGAGATTTTTTATCTCAATGTGTTACTCCTGGTTAAATAAAGGTTTAATAATAATAAATCACCACCTATAAAGGCCCGAAAAGCAAGTGAGCCGAGACAGTGAAAGACAGACAGAGAGAGAGAGAGAGAGCAGTGAAGAACAGTGTTTATCAAACACAGAGTGGGTAGCCAGTCAAATCTGTCCTTGTAGGGTATGTAAAAAAGACAGAGCAAGAGAGAGGGAGGTGCTCCGAGCATTCCTCATTTACTCTCAATAGGCCATGCCCACTGAGAGTTATCTAGGAAATGTTTCCTAGATCACACCTGTCTGTCCTCATCCACACCACTTATAGTCCAGCTGCATGCTCCCTAATGCTTTAGCCTTTAAACCACATGTTGACACGAGTTCATCATCACTTCTTTTCTTGGGAGTCTGAAACCAGTAGCTGCAACTCTCAGCCTTGCTTTGTGTGCTCTGATTGGCCAAGAGAGTGGTCAGGCTCAGATGTTGATGGTGGATAGTGATGGTTGGTGATCTCCCCCTGTCAGGTGGTTTAAGCTGAATGAGTAGGGAGTACAAACCAGTCCCCTCCCTCCCCGCCGTGACCTTTAGGGTTGAGAAGAGCAGTAAACTTGCCCTTTGCTTCATTCCATGTCCCTCTGTATCCTCCTTGAAAGGAAGTGTACTGATGAATGGAGAGCAGAGAAGTGCTGTCCTGTTTAGTCTTTAATGGCTGTGTATTCCACCCCCTGTGACGAGCACAGCAATAATCTGGTTATGGGATCATCAGAGCGCTGGTTAATTAGGGCTGGGAGGAGGCTCCATGAGGCTGCAGGGTGGATTTAAGGTGTTGGACTGAGACTGTCTCCATCAGTTAAGCCTGCATTGAGACACACATACACACAGGCAGGTACAAACTCAGATGCAACGCTGGAGTCTTTCTCATAGAAAGAGTCCCCAGGAAGAGGACATTGATTCTGCAGGAGATGATGCGTATGCCTGACTGAGCTAAGTGCTATTACGATAACTACATGCAGGTAATGTCTTCATGGAATGTTAATGTGTGTCTGATATTTTGAAGCAGCTTGTTCAAAGTTTGTTAAAAAATATGGCTTTTTATAGAATGCAATTGAAGAATTTGCACCATTTGTTATTTAAAAAAAATTTTTTTGGGGGGGGTTATTGTTTCTTTTCCTCCCAGGAACTCTCACTGTCTCTAATACCAAGCCATTCCGCATGGTATGGCATGCTACATGTATCAGTTACCGACCATTAGTTAAGCCCTAAATTGTTATTATCCTACTAGCTCTGTTGTTATTCATAGCTGTTGGGGATGAGGGTTGAGCCACAGACCTTAGCACAAGCTGAAAAGTGTTGTAGACTATGCATGACTGCATGCTAGAAACCAGTTAGTGTGTTAGCACGTAATGCGTACATGGTTATCCGTAAAATCGCATCATCATTGTATAGGCTTAATATGAATGCTTTCATGATTAACTATGGGGCTATGACAATAGGTAGTTCACGCCTGTTTACATCTCTCGCCCTCTTTCTTTTTGTAGATCAACAGGGCTGATCTTGCAGCTGATCTGCCAGGCTTGCTCAAGTTTGACCATGCAAACATGGAAGTGACTTGGCTAATGAGATTGTGAAAACACCAGCAGACACTGTTGGTTAGCATCAACCAAGGGAAGGCGGCTGGGCTACCTTTTAGATCCAGAGACCACCTGTTCTCTGACTTTCTCTTGTCTAGTGGAAGTTCAAGGTTGTGTGAGAGCTGGTGCAGAGGGTGACGCGTTGGGGGGGATTCGTATTTGAGTACATTGTCAGTTCTCCTTTTTGACATTTACATGTTCTTTATAGCAAGGAGATTGTGTTGATGAGAATGCAGTATACAGTGTAACGTAAGGTTTTTATGAGTTCTTTTTATTATTGCTGTTTGTTTACTGACCAGGGAAGTTCCTGTCTGGGACTCTGATCTGTTTGGGTGGTCTAGGCTTCTCCTCTGTGGTCTGTCCTCAGCATTCAAAACCTCTACTATTTCCATAGGAGGGTAATTTAAATTATAATACCAATAAAAACTGGCGATGCTTATAGCATCAGCATTTGCAGTGGATTGACTACAAGTAAGAATCCAAGAATCAAGGGAGAGAAAGTTTTAAATTAGATAAACATTGGAAAGAAAGTAAAACAATGAAGGATAGATATGGGTTAAAAAAAAGATGCAGTAGATCGTGGACACATCATGTATTACAAAGGAGCGACTAAGAGATTAACATGGAGAGAGAGCGAGATGGATTATTTGAATGGCACAGTCAAGATGCTGGTAGTGTTTCAGCAGAGTGATAAGAATACATTACAGACAGGTGAGACAGGCTGCTGCTTATTGATGCCCACAACAGCCCTGGTCCAAGTTCTCACAGCTGTTCCTGCTCATCTCAGCTGTCCATCCAAGCCGACTGCTGCCCTCGGGCCTTGGACACGAATATAAATCATGCCATCGCTTTATATCCAGGGTGATGACAGGACAGTCAGTCTCTTTCCTGTAGGGATAGAGATTACTGCAGAACCCTGGGTCACATTGGTAAGGCGCTGTATGAACATAGACACGGGCCCACAGTCAGTGACAGATTGTCATCCCTAGCCTCACTGTAACATAGAGGGATAAGCACTCCATTGTTAACATACCACTGATCATGCTGGTTACCCAACCAGTTCACATGTGTCACAGACTAAAGCCTGGTCTGCAGACTGGGGTGCATGCTGGAGAGAAAGAGTCTGAGAGTCTGTGTTTTGGATGAACTTGTAGATTTTGTCAGTGAAACAATCCATTAAGCCTGAACCGTCACGTCTTATCCCTGGTGTTTTATTACCAGCTAGATTTAAACTTCCCTAAGAGTATTTTCCCCCATTTTCCTGTTGGCTTTTCTCTGGAGTGGTGCCTGACTGAAGTCTTGCTGGGCTCTGGAGGAAGCTGCACTACAGTATTTTTAGAAACACTCTTGTAAATAGCAGCAGAGGGTTCACAATAGCCACAGACATTGTCACTTGTATGAGATGGAAGACATACATTTCTGTCTGATTCACATTATCACATTCGTAGACTACCATAATAATCATAAATATAGACGTGTGTGTGTGTGTACTATCTAGTCTCTTTCTCCTTTTTCTCCATCACTCTTGCTCTCTTACTGCACTTATACATGGTAAGACTAGAGCCATGTCCTTCTTGGGGTTTGACCCACTTCCACCTGGCCAGTCACAGTTTTCTCTGCTCTCCGTAGAGGCCAGATTCTTTCTGGGAACTGCTCTGCTTTCCTATAAATCCCAGGAAAATCCCAACCACTGTTGTCCTCGGTCACAAGCTGTGTCCTTCACACAGTTTTCCACTGAGAGATCAAGTTGATCAAGAGATGTTTGATGAGAGCTCTGTGTCATGCCAGTCCTGATTATTCAGAGCTTAGATGATTCACGC
Source organism: Rondeletia loricata (assembly GCA_900302605.1). NCBI lineage: Eukaryota > Metazoa > Chordata > Actinopteri > Beryciformes > Rondeletiidae > Rondeletia > Rondeletia loricata. Next base: position 5,091 of record OMLI01098880.1, read on the forward strand.
ATGTGTACAGAGAAATAAGAATACTGGTTGTCCAGTGACTAAATACTAACTTAGTTAGTTAGAATATCCACCATTTTGTTTGTGCTCTTTACAACCAGTATAATGCTCATGTAGTATTGGTATGTCAGCAAGAAGCTACACGTTTTCTCACACATGGTTATGTAACTTTGTACTTCTAATTAAAGACTCTACTTAGAGATATATGAGCATTAGAGATATATGAGCATTAGATTTATCTGCGTCGGCTGTAATCTGCCAAAATAGCCCCGGTAAGCATTTGATAGATGTACTTGAACTTCTTACTGTATGAGCAACGTACACACACATAAAGACACAGACCTGTATCAGCACTCAACTTGACACACAAAATACTTGAGGCATCCACATGAGCAGCAGCTGTAAAGATCACTGTTCTGTTCTATGTCAGTAAGCCCAAAACAAATCCTAGAAGGGCTGAGCTGTCCTTCCCAAGAGCCTTGCCCATAGCCTGGCAGAACTGGGCCCCAGCTCTCCCTCACCACACCGGTCGCCCAGCCTGCTCTGCCACTGCCCGAAACACTCTGTCCTTCATGGATTGACCTTCCCTCTGGAGGTCTGCCTTCTGAACCAGTCATACAACTCAACTGACCCAATTTGTCAGGCCTCAGAGGTTGAATTTAGTAAGAAAACAGTTTTAAGAGGTATGGTGTATAACTCTTTCAACTCAGCCCAGGCCCAGAGCCATGTCTAAAGCCCTAGTTGCCTGCCAATCGAGATGTGAAGGACAAGGGCTCTAAATAAAAGGAAAGTTGAAAGAGGGAGGGGGGTTTTTCTGAATTGTTGCCACTACTACTCCCCCTTAGGCCTCCACCAGTCCCCCAGGCCTGACTGGCTCAGTGGAATAATGGCTGGGCCAGTGATAAATAGACATGTCCATGGCACCTGAGAAAAAAAGGGGGGCCGGGCTACTGCTGCCTTGGAAACGGGATTCCTTGCATGCTCATTGGCTGTCACGGTGTAGGCCGCTTAAGAGGGGAGATTTGCTGGGGGTATAAAGAACGTGTGTTGTTTTGGAGGATCTCTGTAAACAGGCAGACAGAGAGGAAACCTATCCCTTTCATTTGAGGCAAAGGCAACGACCTTGTGATTTATCTGCTCTTAGATTCCAACTTTAAAACTCTGGGGTACTTGAGTGGATTTTAATAAAGGGACTTTGCATCTCTTTGAAAAAGGACTGGAGTTTCAGTTTAAGTGGCCAGTGTGACTGGTGACATTGAGTTCAGCTGGCCTGGCCATGCCTGGGGTGAACCTGGACTTCCTCCCAGCCTCAGAGGCTCCAGAGGTGTTGGGCAGCCCAGATAGCCTTTGTGCTGAGTCTGGCCTGGAAGAGGTGATTGGAGATCTGCTTGCTCACGAGCAGGTGGAGGATGAAGAGGAGGAGGCTGGAGAAGGGAGTTTTGAGCTAACATTGCGCTGTGCAGTGGGGGAAATCCACAGCGACCTGCAGGCCTTTGGAAAGAGAGTGGATGCCCGGCTGGAGGAGGCAGCAGCCCAGGTGGCTCCTCTGGCCAAGGCCCTGGCCAGCCTGCAGGAGGAGAACCTGAGACTGAGGATTCAGCAGGAGAGGCTGGTGAGGCAAGTGGAGGCCCTGTGCCAGGTAATGGGGCTCCCTGAACACTCAATATACATACTGCCCAGCCCTGAAAGCTCACCTTCCATTCCATGTGGAAGCAATACTCCATCCAGCCTAACCCAGGATACTCTATCTAGCACACCCCAGGGTACGCCATCCTGTGCATCCCAGGGTACTCCATCCTGTGCACCCCAGGGTACTCCATCCTGTGCACCCCAGGGTACTCCATCCTGTGCACCCCAGGGTACTCCATCCTGTGCACCCCAGGGTACTCCATCCTGTGCACCCCAGGGTACTCCATCCTGTGCACCCCAGGGTACTCCATCCTGTGCACCCCAGGGTACTCCATCCTGTGCACCCCAGGGTACTCCATCCTGTGCACCCCAGGGTACTCCATCCTGTGCACCCCAGGGTACTCAATCCTGCGCACCCCAGGATACTCCATCTAGCACACCCCTGGGTACTCCATCCAGTGCACCCCTGGATACTCCATCAAGCGTACCCCCAGAGCCTAAATCATGCCCCCAGGACTCAGAGGCTATATCCAATGGGACGGACGCACCTCAGAATTCCAAGCCTGAGCCTGAGCCGGCACCTGTCCCTCACCCTCCCACCTTTGCAACACGCCGCTCCTCCTCTGCTCCCTCTCTGACGGGAAACATTTCTCACAGCAACAGCATGGTACAGCTCTCTCTTAATGGCTTCATGCTCCTATAACCACTAAGGTTCTGATCATGACCCCTTTTAATCCAGATTCAAGATCCTTGAAGTAAGGGAATGGTTGTTCCAATGTTCTCAATATCAGTGGATTGGCTGACCATGAGTTTTATTTAATGACACCTGGTTTCCTCTGCTAATTTTTAGCAGTTGACCTGATGTTCTATCGCTCTACATTTCCATCTGTTTTAATCTAACATTACTCCCTCCCTTCATTTTAACAAAGCTTGACCATCTCAGCTGTCATTCAGTTTTGCCAGATTGTGTTTGTGTGGGACTTCACTGCCATTTGTCACTGAGGTATTCCAGTAATTTAATACCATGAGTTTCTGATTGTGTCCTGGCTAGCACTGGTGTGTGTACAGTATGCAGGTATGCGTTCTGTTAGGAAACGTGTTGAGTGGACACACTTCCTGTTGTAGGAAAAAGTGACCATGCTTTTTGTCATTTTGTCCATGAAACAAGAGACTGACTATGACACACCCCTTGCCTCCTGCTCAAACTGTCTCTCTCACCTTCTGACAAAGGTTCTAAACTTTATTTTGGACGTCAGTATTTTGAGACTGATCAGCATGAGAACAGATATGATCCTGGCGTATAGTTAACAATGTGCCAATCTTTTAAAATGTTCACTCTGGCAAGACCATGAGTTGTCCACAGCATTAGCCACTTTTTCAAAAAAGAGCCATATATGAAAAGGTTTTACATGTCTGGCTCCAGAACAAGAGTGGAATTTAAGATCTGAGGTTCCTGTACATTTGTGTCAGAGCCTCTGCTCATAGTGCCCTCTGTTGCTTTCTAATCACTCTTTAACCAACTCTTTAATAAGTCAAAGAACGAAATATAGACATTTGTTCCTGTTATAGAGGTCGATGTGGAATTTCTTATGATTGGCATGTTAAACAGTTTTGCACGTATCATTAGCCATGTTGTACTACACTGTACCTTGAAGTCAAATAACAAATATACCCTGTATGGGTGTGCTTGAGTGTGCATTGATGACATTTTGAGGGATATTTGTGGCATTATCTTCAGTTATTCAGCTGGACAGAGTTCATAGTCCAGTCTAATCCTGCAAAGACAGCTGGGTCTGCCAATCAACTGCTCCAGTACAAGTGATGGGCTTCTCTTTAAGTTGATCCCCTCCACAGACAGATGACTATGATGCATGGAGAATGACCTTATCTGACCCTTCACCCCTATTTCTATGTGTGATAGCAGATTTACATAGCTCTCCCTTATCAACTATTTCATAAACCTGTTGGAGAAGACTGTAGCTCACCATGGTGATGTGAAAAGAGAGATCGTAGTCCTTCTCCCTTTTAGAGAAAGAAAAGGCTTCAGTAATCACGACTCTTCGCACCAAGTGTAACTGACCATTGTATCCGAAATTCTTTCACTCACCCCACACACATTCTCTCATTGCTTGACTTAGAGGCCTTGTTTGGCTGTGTTGTGTCCAAAAACATTCTTCTGCGGTCAAGTGCCTCTCAGTCCAACCAATCCCATGGTTCAGAACTGTCCAGAATGTGTCCAGAGAGCCTTAAAACCAGGGGCCACCCTTGATCACACAGCATAGGCTGTGCTGGGTATTGTCCCTCCCTGGTTAGACCTGGCCTGGCTGGGTCCCTCAGAGGAGAGGGCAGGGAGATTGCCGGTGGGGACGGGGCCAGCTGTCTGAGCTATATCTAGACCTGGACTCAATTACAACAAAAGCAATGAAGCCAGTGTCAGCCAGAACCCATAGTCTGCCACAGGCATTCAACACCATATGAAAATTTAAGAGGTGTTATCTATAGGCTTTATGGTCACTCAGAATACACTGGTAGATAGCCAGGCCTATCTTAATGAACTATAATGTTATGTTTATGCTCATCTGCTCCACTTCCTCTTCAACAGTGGATGTACAGTAAACACAACTCTGCCACTTTACTCAACTAGTTCTGTTCCTGAACTAACTGCTTCTTACACAGCTGCTCCTTCTGTGGTATACATTCCATTACCCTGAAAGGAAGGCCTGGGATGTTTTTCCTCAGAGTTTATGTCTGGTAATGCAGCACTCCAGCCTTATAGCCATAGTGGCGTATTATACCTGTCACATAAACTCTCGGTTCACGGCAGCTTTTTACCATTTAGACACCCAGTGTGTCAGTTATAGTGCGTGAACTAAGTTAACTGTGACTTGGCAGAATTGTCTGGGACTTTTCCTGTAACCTGCTTTCGCTCTCTCATATTTATGCTCACTCTCAGCGGCAAGGCTGGAAGGCAGAGGGGCTGGAAGAAATGATGAGAGATGGTGAGTGGGCAGTCTGGGTACGAGAAAATGATTCATGTCAAAAGAGAGTATTGAGATATATATATATGAGCAATCCCACCACCTTTACTCAAATCCTATTGTGCTAATTATGTCCTAATTAGTGCAAGCCTCAGTGCCTTTTGTAACCCAGCTGTAGAGTGGTGTCCTGTAGGCAGACTCACTTCCCTTCCACCACCCCTCTGTCCTTGTTTGTCCTGGTCTCATATGGGTTAGGGCTACATGGTTTCTCACCACCTGCAGAGAGCCTGAACTCCAGGTGTTTGGCTAGGAGATATGACTGACAGTGGCCCTCAGATGGCAATGCACACATATCCAACCAAGGTCATAATTTTCAGCTACAGTAAACATGAACTTGTTATACAGACAATAACTTCAACATCTGTGCAATCTGAGACTAATCAAATGATCCTACCACTTTCTGCATGTGTGTATGTGTGTGCTCTTGCACGGTGTGTGTGTGTGTGTGTGCGTATGTGCGTGTGTGTGTGTACAGATGGAGACAGAGCCTGTGGTGGCCTCTGAGCCGTTTTCAGTTGGACCATCTGTCCAGGTGGCCTGTCATGTCCCAGCCATCCCCAACGGTTCCACAACCACTCAGGCTAAACCTGATGAACGCTCTGGAAAACTGACTGCTGAACAGCTGGCTGCCATTGAGGATGAAGAGCTGCTTGACAAAATGGTACTTCACACCTCGCTATTATTCCACATCACTTACATTTAAAAGCACCAGGTTGTGACAAATACAGCCTCTTCAGTCATGTAGCGAGTTTGTGTATAAAAGCTAAACCTTGCCAGCTATGTGAGAGTATATTTGGAAAGTCACAGCCCAGTTTGTTGTGTGTATGCACGATGCTATGTTAGCACTGCATGCATAAATATAGAGCTGTGGCTTTTTGTGAGGACTGACCTCTCATTGTTTCCGTTTGTCTTTTTTTTTGTTTTTCTTCAACAGCTCGATGAGTCAAAAGACTTTGAGGAGAGGAAGATGATCCGGGCAGCCATGAGGGAACTTCGTAAGAGAAAGAGAGGTGAGAGTGACTCAAAATGAAAACCCAATCCATCACTCCATCCACAGTTAAATGTTTCTTCTTCTCTCTCACTCTTTCATGACTACTTTCTCTCAAGCCCTCAAAGCTTTCAGACTTATTCTTCTATAGACTCCTTCCTTTTCCATCGAGCTTTTGGTGCTTTTAATTTTATTTATTTCATGATTAGCAGTGCCGTTTTCTGTCTTTTCTTCTACAAATTATATCACTGAGTAAATTAACCTGCGAACTCGCCCATTTCCATTCTCTTATTCTCTGCTTTCATTTCCACATTATTTCTACCCGTTCTGCCCTCAGAGGTCATGCTGGGATGTACTCAAGAGGAAATAGGTAGGACAGGTTGGTGTGCAGTGTGGATTAACATTTAAATATTTGCCTGCGTTTGTCTTTTTGTGTGTGCCATCCTGTCATCGTCAAACCAGTGGAATTATTTAACTCTTGAATCTCTTAACACTGCCTGTTCTCAATCAAATCTGCAAAACTGTAGTAGAGAGCATAAATACTTCTGAGGAACTCATTTGGTGGACGATGAAGGATTATGTTAACATGCATGAATGTAGATTTTGATGTACCTTGCACTCACCTCAGCGTGCTGTATCAGTGGTGTTGAAATGTCTCCCAGTCCAGTTTATTCTCTGTCTTGTGACAAGCACTCACCATATGGTTCCACCTAGTGTCTGGTTGTGTTGAGCTGACGGTTGAAACTCCTAATAGCTCTGAGTCTATGTGAGAAAAATCTGTTAAAGTTTGGTGCGCTCAGTGCCACCCAGCACACAAAGAGCCCTGTTCCTGTATTTCCTTGTATTGCCCTAACCTCTGCGGAAATGGCACAAGATCAACGCTAAAGAAGAGCTTAAGAATTGATCTTTGTAAGAATAACATTGTATAATGTATTTCAACTCATCAAGGTAAATGAACGAGTAAGACAGGGTGATGCCCGAGGTAGCAGTGGAGGTGTTAAGGTAGCAGTATGCTGGACATGGTTGGACTTGGCACAGCTCTCCGCAGGGGGCGATCAGAGTCTGTTTGCTCTCTTTGATCTGTGATCTTTGTGCAGTACATATTACTTGACAGCTTTGGCTCGGCTGTCAGCCTCCCCCACCTGTGGGTGTTTGTGTGTGCAGAGGAATTTTATGGTACTGTGGAAAGAATCCTGAAATGTATCGCCTCAAATTTGGAAAAGCCAAAGCCGTGTTTAATCCATCTTTGTGGTAGTCAGATGAGGTGCTGTCAGTTTGTTTAGGGCCCCTTGTCCTCCTCCTCTTTTTCCACTTACGTCATCTCTCCACCTTCCCCATCTCTCCATCCCTCCTCTCCTCCATCCCAGACCAGAGAGAAAAGGAGCGTGAGACCCGTCTGCAGGAGATCCGGCAGCAGAGAGAAGAGCGCGCGCAGAAGGGTCGTGCAGGGGCCGGAGCAGGAGAGGTGGTGATGAGGAAGGTGGAGAAGTCAGCAGATGGCTCCACCCTTAGCCAAGTCACCAAGACAGACCGCTTTGCCCAGTCTGGTAGGCCAAAGCACTGACTTAGTTATTACATATGCACACATAATCTTACTTCGTAGTCTTTTCTTTTTTCTTTTCTTTTCTTTTCTTTTCTTTTCTTTTCTTTAACGTTTATTTAACCAGGCAAGTCAGTTGACAACAAATTCTTATTTACAATGATGGCCTGGCAAGATGCAAAAGGCCTCTTGTTGGGGAATTGGGGGGAAAGAGGCCCAAAAAAATAACAGCAACAGCATAACAAATGACACCATCAACAACAAGGACACCACTAAAAACAATTAAAACATGACAAAAGATGAGGAACATGTTTTAAGGACACCGACACTGTCCAATATCAAAAAAACATTTGAAATGCATTTGTGTGTGTTTAGATGACGGGAGCAGATCAACACGCAGCACCGTCATGGAGGCCAGTTATGTGCAGAAAACAGACAGTGAGTCATTACTTGATTCCCCTCTTCCTTTAAATCACTATTAGTATAGTCATTACACTCTCAGTCATATGGCTGTGTGTTTTTTTATCACAACATGTTTCTCTCTGTGTTCCAGGAGGGACAGTCCAGTCCAAATCATACAGCTACACCTCTTCCTCTTCCTCCTCCTCTAGCACAAGCAAGAAAGTGGGCAGGTGGGTTGTGAAACATCAGCATACTAATTACACTAAAGTTAAAATCCCAGCACCTTCACAGATTAATCGGCTGTATGTTTCCCTGCCTCAGTGTGTTTGATCGTGAGGATGACTCGTCGTCTCGCGGCGGCGGGTTGGCTGCTGTGGAGCGAAGGCAGGCTGAGAGGCGCAAGGAGCTGATGAGGGCTCAGACTCTGCCGAAGACCTCCGCCATGCAGGCCCGCAAAGCCATGATTGAGAAGCTAGAGAAGGAGGGAGGGGGGTAAGGATAAACAAAAAAGTAGTACAACCAAAGAAAGAAAAGGAACATGTCACGGCATGTAAATATTAACACAAAGCCCTGCACCCCTTTTCTTTAGCCCCGGGAATCAGGCAGTTGCCAAGGTAAACAAGGTTCAGCGTTCCACCAGCTTTGGTGTGCCCAATGCAAACTCCATCAAGCAGATGCTGCTGGACTGGTGCCGTGCCAAGACCCGCTCATATGAGGTGAGCCAACCTGCCACAGCACCCCACCGTGTCTTCACTCCTTTTAATGTCAGCCAATAAAGTTGTAGCTCATCCTGCTTAACGAGGCAAATATGGGAATATTTCCACCTCTTATTTATTACTGCCCCTTGCCTCCATACCTATTCTTTGTTTTTTCCCACAGAATGTGGATATTCAGAATTTTTCATCCAGTTGGAGCAATGGCATGGCATTTTGTGCCCTGGTTCACAATTTCTTTCCTGAGGCCTTTGACTACAGCTCACTGAGCCCCAGCAACCGCAGGCAAAACTTTGAGGTGGCCTTCAGCACTGCAGAGTGAGTACACACACAAAACCTGTTTGTCCTACATACATGTGCACTAACCAGTCCATTTTGAGTTGTTGTACATTTTGACTACAAGTGAGAGCTTCAACCATCTGACTTTCAGTCGTGGAGAAACCACATCAACTGCAGTGGACCTGGATTTTGTTAAGCTTCTGTTAGGCTTAGCTTTCCTCTCAGGCTGGAAGATATAGAAAATGTGAAAATGAAAAATCTTCCAACCCAGGTACAGAAAATGAAAATCAAACGATACAAGCCAAACAATTTTCCTACGCTGCTCCCTTCCCAAACCAACACATTGCTTTATCCCATCCCTCTCTCTCTCATTCCTCTCGGGGCACATTTGTTTTTTACTTTGTGAGTCTTTAGGTTCAGTAATTGCTGTATACAAAAATCTACTTTCAGCCTCAGTTGCCGCTCATTAAGGGTCTACTGAATACCAGATATGAGCGGAGATCAAAGTTTTGCTTGAATGGTGAAAAGATCAACAGAAAAGTGTGTTCATCACAGTGAGAGGCCTGAAGTATGGCGACGGACCAATAAGACGTGGACGTCGTGTGGCAGCAGTCCCGTCCTCTACTGATGTCCGAGTGTTACCTTTCCCTGTCTCTCTCAGGTGTACCAAGTCACCTCAAGGCTGAGCGACCCCTGTTACTACTACCGCACTAATTCCTCCACCTCTAAAACTCCACTCTCCATCTGTCCTCTACTATGAGTAACTGTTGTGACACCCTCCATCCCGTCACTGCAGACCCATGAGCAAACCCACCCCAAACAACGATCAGGTCAAAAAGGAAGAGCACTCGGCTGCGCCTCAGATATCCCCCCCCCTCCTTTTTACTCCTAATCTCCCTCTCCTCCCCTTTTCTTTCTTTACCTCCTCTCTCATCCCTCTTGAATGTGGTCACACCATTCCAACTTGTGATGTTCCCCCCACCTGTGTGTGCCGCGTTCACATGCTCCTAGTAGGATTGTGACGATGATGATGATGATGATGATGATGATGAACACCGGACTGTCACCAAACCCCCGTCCTTCCATCTTTGTGTTGCACTATCACTCACTTCCCTGGCACCTCCCACCCCTCTACCAGTTTGCTGTAATCTGGAACCCCAACACACCCACACACCCCATCCTGTGCACCAGTGTGTTTTTCTACTGTAGAGTCACTCTGTGGTCATATCTTTATGTATTTGCAGGATCCTTGTTGTTTTTTTCAACGCGTCTTGTATGTGTTTGTGACAATACAAAGCCGTATTGTAATGGTTATGTCCCTACCTCATGTCTAAAGTCTCCTGTCTCAGTGCACAGAAAAAAACAACAAAGGAAACAAAAAGGCTAAATGGGCATCACCCGACGCTCATTTGACATTTTGTTTTGTCTTTTGTGTGTGTGTGTGTGTGTGTGTGCCACATACGTATCATGATGTTCATGAAGCATGTCAACTCATGGATATATCTGTCAACACAGAATGTAATGTTATTGTTTCTTTTTGTGTCTTTTCTCTCTCCCTCTGTCTTTTCACCCTGAATCCTTTCATTTGGCTGCTCACTGCTTTATCTTTTTTTCTCTCCTCCTCCTTCCTCTCTATCCCACACTTCCGTTTCACTTTGTCCACTATCTCTGTCCTGTTTCCTCTGTCTCTTTCTATCTGTAATTCACTCTGGTCCGTCTCTACTTTGTTTCTCTCCATGTTGGTCTTCCTTCCTCTCTCTTGTTCCTCTCCTCTCTTCCTTCTTCCTGGTCCCCCTCTCTCCCTCTGCTCCCTCTCCTGGGCGTGGGTGCAGGAAACTAGCGGACTGTCCCCAGCTGTTGGATGTGGACGACATGGTGAAGATGCGTGAGCCAGATTGGAAGTGTGTGTACACGTACCTGCAGGAGTTCTACAGGGGTCTGGTGCAGAAGGGCCTGGTTAAAACCAAAAACTCCTCCTAGAGTCGCACCCCACCTAAGGTGAACTCATGGTGAGAGAGGGGCAAGCCTACGAAGGAACCTCACATTGGTTCTGAGAGACTTAATGGGATGGAGTGTGTGTGCGTGTGTGTGTGTGTGTGTGTGTGTGCGCACTTGCACGCACACATGCAAGTGAGTGGATATACGTTTTTAGTTGATGATATGATTCATGTCAAAGGTTGGTGGTGCAAAAAAACTCATACAGTTATCATTGGATTAAGAGTGTTTGCTCCTTCATGTTAATCTAAAGCTACTGAGGTCTGAAGAACCAAACATGGTGTGTGTGTGTGTGTGTGTGTGTGTGTGTGTGTGCGCGTGCGCGTGCGCGTGCGTGCATAGCCAGAATATTGTCCAGGCACAGAGCCAGGCATCAGCGCTCCTCATCTGCAGTTCCACACTTTAAAAGGAACTGCTGTATCAATGTTTCAAACAGAGCGATTGAGAAACAAAGCAGAGAGCGGAAAAGCTATGTGTTGTCTCTTATCCATTGACTTTGTATCTAGTGTGAGTTTACATGTGTTTATATACTTGCCTTGTAAAGCCTTTTAAAGATGTGATACTAAAGTGTAGAATGACCTATCTCTTCAATATCTAAAATGACAAAAGAAAAAGGGTTTATGTTGTTAACATTTATTTTCTCATGCAAGAGATTTACCCATCTGCTGTTCCTGTAGCTTTTGTCTAAATGGTTCCCTTAACACTACTGTTTGTTTGACTCGTATGTCTCTTTATTTGAGTGCTGATTTGAGTGGAGATAATGCCACCCTGTGGTCACTTACTGCATAGCTCACATGTACAGTCATCCTTCCTAAAATTGTTTATTGGCATACAGTGCATTAATCAAGTCAAGTTTATTTATAGAGTGCTTTTAAGAGGTTTGCCACACAGTACTTTACAGAAAACAAGGTTGACAAAAAAGGATAAAAACAAGGATAATGAAAACAAGGGATACATTAAGTAGAACATAAAACCATCAAACAGGACTAGAGCTTGTCAGTGCAGGTGTGTGTGACTGAGTTTTGACACTAGTTGTTTTCAGGTATTCCCATTGCACTGGTTTGGTTAATGACTATGAGTATGGGCATGATGGATGGATGAGAAAACAGTATGAAGGTTTGGGAATCTGAAGAGAATATCCTCCTCACTCCATCTCTCGCCCTCGCCCCTCGTTCATCTTCCTCTCTCTCATACAAACTATCTCTTGTATGCCTGTTCCTCAGGACCTTTGCCAACTGCATGCCCTTGCTGGAGGTGGAGGACATGATGATCATGGGTAATAAACCTGACTCCAAATGTGTCTTCACCTACGTACAGTCTCTGGTCAACCACCTGCGCAGACACGAGATGGCCATGGGTCGGCCCTCTGACCTCTGACCCGTGCCCAGTACGAGTGCACCCCGGTAGTCACGTTCAGTGCGGGGTAATAACCAGTCAGCACCCCTCTCTTCACAAGCCCTGACCCTCCCAACACCGTCCTCACCTGATGACAGCCAAGACTCTGAGAAGCAGGGTCACAGATTTGCACATCTCTGATGGATGAGTTGGGGATAGTGCGTGTGTGTGTGTTTGTGTGTCAGTTTGCTGATTATATTTGTTGGCAGTGGTGATGTGTTAGATTCATTCAGTTCTCCTCTGGACACACATTCTTAATACAAAGTCCCACATTCTCCAGCGAGAGAGCGCCAACGTTTTTATTAGAGTATCTTTTAAGCTTTAAAATTTGATATATCATTTTTTATAATCAAACTCAGTTTCATACCTGGTCATAGTCAACATTTTGCAAGTTGTGTTACTGGTGCGTACTGACAGACCCCAAAAGAAATGTGCAAGAGAAAATATTTTTCAGTATTCCCCTTTTAAATGATTTATACTTAAAATTCTGCCACTGAAGAAGAAAAACTATGAAAAAATATGATATGTCTGCATTGTGTCATTCTCCACTCTGGCACTTTGAAAGAGTTAATTTTTTTTAACCAAAATCTGCATGCTTTTTACAACATTTACTTGAATTATTTTAAATAGTTCTTATTATTCTCATGTTGGTGTCATCAATTAACATATTGCTATTTAATTTAATTCAGGAGCACTGGGATGTTTTTTCTCTGTAGTTAAAATGAACGCAACATCATAGTCTGTGCAGTCCAAAGCTGAGTAAGCTTGCTACAGTGCTACTGAGAAGCAGGGTCCGTTTTTTGCATTTGTAACACATTATATTATTGTATTATGATTTTATTGTAACACCAAATTGCTTGCATGGTTCCGTATTTTTAAGTGACCCATTTGTCATAATCTAACTCACACATGCATTATTCAGGTAGAAAAAACTATTAGGAAGAGTGGATAATATCAGATGTGTTTTTTGTTGAGATCGTACATCTACATTATATTGTTGTGAGGTGTTTCATACTGATTGACTCTGACAACAGGATGTAAAAGATGTCACACCAATGCTCCCATCACCCCCCACACATCACAGCCTCACCCCTGCCAAACACACACTCACACACGGCTGTTTGAGTGGACTCTTTATTTATGCTTTGGTATTATTTTTTATTTTGTTAGTGTGTACATTATGCTTTTTAAGTTTTGTTGAAAAAGAAGTCTATGAGCCCAAGCTAGCACAATGCTTTATGAAAAAAATGGAGGTTTTAAGTTTTGGGGCCCAATGAAAGCTGGCTTTCAGCTCAGTCAATTACAAGTAAACATGAATAATCATGGCTGAAAATACTTTATTGCCAATGTATATTTTATAACCTGATGCTAAGGAAAATGTATGAGGACAGACTTTTATTCCACTTGTATAATTCAGGTTCTTTTAACAAGATTTCTAAAAATGTTGGTTGGTTTCAGAGCTGATTTTGATGTAATTCTTTTCTTCATGCTCTATTTTAGTGGATTTATTTGAGAAGTGGAGTAATTATTTGAGAAATATTCCAGTGTTGCCAACTCAGAAACAAATACCTTCCACAAAGCAATGAATCCTGTACATACGAGCTTAAACACGTTGTCATCATTTCATGTTTCTGTGCACCACAGTTAAATGTGAATTAACAATTAAACCAATTCAAGAAATTAATAAATTTGTTGGGGATTATTGCTTTGAATGCTCACACCCAGTGCACCTAATATGATGCTCTAATGTTCATTCATTCATTTTCCATACCTGCTTATTCCTATTCAGGGTCACGGGGGGAGGGGGGGCTGAAGCCTATCCCAGCATGCATTGGGTGGGAGGCAGGGAAACACCCTGGACAGGTCACCAGTACATGACAGGGCGAATACATAGACAAACACACTCACACTCACACCTATGACTATCTGACTTGCATGTCACTGGCCTGTGGGAGGAAACCAGAGCACCTGGAGGAAACATGCAACACACAAGTGCGAACACAGGGAGAACATGCAAACTCCACACAGAAAGGCGCAGGGCCGAGATCCGAACCCAGGACCTTCTTGCTGTGAGGCGACAGTGCTAACCAATGAGTCACCGTCACGCCCATGCTCCAATATTCTCTCCAGAATTTGTCTAAAGTACTTTGATGTGTGAGCTTTCTTCATATCTGAATTGGAGATGAAAAAATAGCCGATTTTATTTCTTTCAAATATTTTATTATTCTTTCACAGCCCTTCCACTTGAACCCTCTTGTCTGTGTAAGTCCCACCCACCAGAACATGTAGCATCAACCCCAGGCCAGTCAGGCGATTTACAGCCTGGGGCTTCATTAAGTTTCACAGTGGGTAAGAAGTCGTCAGACACACAAGAGAGTGAGGATCCTGAAGACACCTGACACGTGATGGATAAAAAAACATATGCACTCAGTCCTGCAAGGTGTTTAATATATAATCACTCACCAAGAGGCCTGTTGTGTTGTTAGCCTTGCAAGAACAAATCGGACAAACGGCAGTAAAAATGTATGTGCAAATTCAGAGTGTGTGGACCCTCAGAGGCCTTTTGCTGATGCTAAGATTATGTCCCTCCCTAAGGGCTGATCCATGATCTGCTGGGCTTATTTTGAAATGACAAGGATTTCTGCCATGAACTGTAATAACCAACTGGTCATGGAGCAGCTATGAAGCAGAGTGGTATTGTGTTATATCTGCTTTTCTCCTTCTCACTGGAGAGTTACAGGTCGGAGTGCTGGGCCTCTGAATCGGGCTCTGAGGGAGGAGCGTAGGAGGCCTGGGACTCTGACGTGTCCTTAAAGGGGCTGTCTTTGGCAGGGGAGAAGCGGAACTCCTCCGGCACCTTGTCCTCAGGCTGAGCCTTCTTGTAGAAGCCCAGGTTGCCCAGCAGCTCGTTGATGTCAGAGCGGGTCATGTCAGACAAGGCTATCCGCTGTGGAGGAGTCGCACACAGACCCAGGTTAAATTTACTCTGGGTGGGGGAGAGAGCAGAAATTCTGCAAAAGCAGCCGTTTCAAAATGGATGCTTAATATATTGTTTAACATTTCCGCTTTTTTCCCTATGATTTTCCCATTTGGCTAATAATAGCATATATAATTCGACAAAGGGCAAGATTTGTGAGACAAAGGTACAGTGCAAAACAAAGACTTACATCCAGCTCTTCGTAATAGTGGTTAAGGAGGACAAGCTCAGGGTCGGCCCCAGGGATGTGCGTCATCACCAGGTTATGGCTGGGGTAGCAGTGGTCAAGGATCAACATAGACAGAAAATGATGGCATCTTTGGCTTATCATTTTGTGCAACTGTTCTACATTAATAAGTAATACACCCGAGGTAAAGGATACTAAAGAGGAATATCCTGGGTCACAAAGGCTTTGACCTGTGGAGAGAGATGGGGATTGGTGTTTTTTCACTCAGGGCCGGTTTCAGTGACAGATCTGTCAGGGATCACGTGTAACCCTAGACGTTAAATGTTTCTCAGTGGACAAATACCTTCATGCTTAATTCTGCCTCTGAAACTGGCTCTCAGCGTGTTGATATCTATATTTTTACCGTTTTGCTCCAGCACACTGCTGATTACAGGAGTGAACAACTTACCTCTCTCAGCCTGTTCAGCTGTCATCCACCGCAGGTCTGAAATGAGACAGGAGATAAGGTACGGTACAGGAAATGGTTACAAGCAGCGCTCATTATAATCAGGAAATGGACCACCAGGATGAAGAAAAAGAGGATGACTTCATTGTGAGTTTACGCAAGGCCATTCATTGAAATGTGTCTTTCCGCATATTCCTCCTAGATACACACACAGCCTATACAAATATGCATTTCTTTGGCTTCACTTTGTTGTTGAAATGCTGCACAGTTTGTACAAAGCACTGCTTAATGGAAGGCCCAGGTTGGTGGCCTGTGTATTGAGAGGGACGCCGAACCCATTTCTGTAGAAATCTGTGCCTCAGGTAGTTTTAGCTCAGGTATTAGGTAGCAGGTGTGAATTACACAACAATAGCAACAGATGCACGCTTTTCATCAATGGGGTTGGTAGGGTGGTGCGTCAGTGATACCCTGGGGGGAAACTACATGGTCTTTCACAAAGGGAATAGAGTTTCAGAAACTTTTGTGTATAGAGAGGAATCTGACCCTCCGGTTCAATCTCATGTTACACACAGACATTTGCCCTTATTCGTCTTAGCCAAGTCACTTTGTTGCAAATGTCGTTTTTGGTTATTACACTGAATAAAACACTAATTATTCACAACCTGTATGTTTAATTGTCTACCACTCCAAACGCATTAAGGTTCATTTCGGGCTATCAGATCCATCCATCCTACTCATCTAAAAAAAACACTCGCGCATGCGCTCAACACGGATATTTGGGAAACAAAATGCATCCATTCACATATTCTTCCAAATCTTATTAAGAAAATGAAATCCTACCAGCCATTCCATTACGTCGTTTGAATGAATCGGATTAAAGTGAACGCTTACTGTACCTCCACCTTCGCTTTTGCCAGACCGTCCAGTTGCTTCAAATCTACATCGTAGGCCGAAGCACAGTGAAGTAAGCTGGTCAAGACGAGCAGCCACATGATTGCTCCTGGTTCAGACGTGGGACCAGGACTAGTCCTTATCGACCCCGATACCTGCAAATATGATTAATCGAGCTGACGAAGAGGAGGGAGAGCTGATGTGCAGCTGTGAAAACGTCCGGACCTCTGCCACGTCAGATGTTTCCCCCAGTCTGAAGAGGCGTGGACGCCCCAGGGCGCTCATTGTTTATGTAGATCCTCAGCAAACACAGTTCATCCCCTCACATGTTAAAAACGCGAGTTAGCAGGATGAAATATACTGTTTGTTTTTGTCTCTTTATTTGGTTTGACTTAGGCTATATGCCGTAGGCAGGGGTGGGCCACTTTGATCCTGTTTCCTTTACATCCCCAGTAGCCTACTCCTAATGAAGTTACTGTACAAATACTGCAAAAGTACAGTCTTTATAATAGGGGAGAACGGGGTGAGTTGAGCCTGTGGGTAAGATAAGACACCCCTTGTTTCTATAGGCAACCACAAAGTGAATCATGTGATCACAGATTTAGGAAGAGCAATTAATTTCCCTGAATATGTAATGAGGAGAGCGCATGGAGAAAGTGATAAGAGAGCTAGGTCCTTTTTGTTGTTGTTGCTATGTTAAGGTATTTCATCATGGTAAAGATGTCATGATGCTTGTATCTAAATGGAAGTAGATATGTTTGAGGCTCCTGTGGCTTTTTTCCAGTCAGTTTGGAGCAGACATCCAAACTGTGTGCCTGGTGTTTTGGATTGATTGATTGATTGATTGAATTTATTAGATAATTCATAAAAGATACATATAAAACTGCCCAGCAGGAATACATACATTTAAAAATCATCGAGGTTAAAAACACAATAAAGCCAAGAGGCTTATTTCCATTGTGGACCTCTGGGGGAAGGGAGATTGGCTGGCAGAAACAGTATAGACAGTGAGCTACTCTGAAGCCCAGATACAAAAATACATTAAACACAGGGCCGGTTCTAGAAAAGTTAGATTGGGGGGGCATCAATTATATTAGACGGGGCACACCATGCGAGCGCATTTTGCCTACAATCAGCCTACAATATAGCCTACAATCAGATCAGATTATCTTGATGACTACAAACCTGGTTTGGGGATGTTTGGTTGTGAGGGGTCTGCCACTCCCCTTGCTCTCTACCTGTCCTGACTTGTACTATTATGCTATGTTGGGTTTACG
>OMLI01098886.1:0-10557 GCA_900302605.1 Rondeletia loricata
GTCTCAGTCTCACAAGGCTCTCAGCTAGGCTTGTGCCACTGTGTCAAGGAGACTGGCAGTTTATCTTATTTGAATTTGGAAAACCACAAGCTCAAAGTCATCAGGCTTGGATGACAGACACACATGCACACATACGTACACACACACACACACATGCATGCAACATGCTCACACATGCACAGACTTGTTTGCACAGACACACATGCACACACAAACACACCCACACAGATTGTTTCATATAGCGCCCTTGGCAGTATTGTGGTCAGTCAGTGTTTGGTTTTAATGTTACACACACACACACACACATTTTCTTCAGTAATGGAGTCCTCCACAGTTTTGTGGTCAGTGTTTGGTTTTAGAGCCACTGTACATATTGACAGGGCTGGAGAGGGCTGATTCGCCTTAGGAGTGTGTGCGTGCGTGCGTGCGTGTGTGTGAGAGAATTCGTTAAAGTGTGTCTCTGTGTGTGTCTGTGTCATTGGTAATCTGGCTCTGCTTTATGAACCCACACAATTCCCACCTGTAAAGAAAAATTAGCCAGCAGTCTGACTTAGAACTTGGCTGCTGTCAGAGTCCCCTTGATACTGGGACCTGTTCAGAGCCAGCTGGGTCTGTTTGACTGATGATCATCTCTCTCTTTCTTTCCCGCTCTGTCCTTTTTGTCTGTCTCTTTGTATTCTCTCTCTCTCTCTCTCTCTCTTTGTATTCTCTCTCTCTCTCTCTTTGTATTCTCTCTCTCTCTCTCTTTGTATTCTCTCTCTCTCTCTTTGTATTCTCTCGCTTTCTCTCCCTCTCTCTCTCCTCCAGCCTAATGAGGTAGCCAACACTCTGTGTGGGTACAAGGTGTTGAAGAAAGAGGTAAGACTTCCATGACTCACCATTAATTACAGAACAATCTTTATTTAAGCTCTTTATGGCACAGATCTCATCTTCTCCCTGTTTAGACAGCCATAAAATAAACATTCTGGACTGGCAATGAAAGACCTAAATAAAATATTTTTGCAGCATTGGAATACTGAATGTGTATGCATATACAGTAGTGACATGTATAGTCTACTGTCTATTGTATGTTTTGCACTGTCCCATTGTCCTTGCACCTTATGTGCCATTATGTACTTGTGTTAAGCTGGTTCCCCTGACAGGAGGATGTATTCCAGCAGTGAGCTGGTGACTGTAGCCCACCATCACTGCCACAGTGCCCTTGAGCAAGGCAATTGCCACAAACAACGGTCTTTCAGGGAAGGAAGGACACTAGAGAGTACGAGTAGCCTGTGCGCTTTTATTGAACGTAAGCAAAAAATTATGCACCATTGGTGCGGCATTGATAGTTCCCTTCTGGGATCTGCTCAGTCTGATAAAATAAAGCTCCCCTTTCAGGGGTGCAAAACACCGTTTTCCAGATGCGCAGGGGCCAGACACACACAGGGCTCGTGTCATCTAGCTCCTCTCTCATGCAGACCATCGACTCATCTCCCTGCACCTACTGGGAGAGATGCATAAATAGGGGAGAAGTTAATTTGGTGCAGGTGTGCCTCGTTGGCCAACTGGGCCACTCCTGGCTCCGACTGCTCTCCGACCGGAGCTTGATCCCTGCCACACTTGCCATAGCAACCTGTAAACCTGCATCCTGATCTCTGATTTCTTGGAAGCTATGTGTGTGTGTGCGCGCGCATCTACTGAGTTATGCAGACAGAACAATTCCAATTACCTGGTATAATATTCATCAAATATTTTATGAAGTGAAACATTATTATGAAATGTATTGTTTCAGAATAATGTCACATTGCATGACAAAGAAATTCTTTGCAATTGTATATGAAACAATTACACAGACATCTTCAAATGTTGCACACATTTGTGGTTGGCTTTCATTGTCTTTGCTTGTCAAACTACATATAGCACTTTTTATGTATAATCACAGTTTTTTGTCTGTCTGTCAGGGTTGGGACCTAATATAGGTCCTCCATATTAGAGGTTATGCTGGTGCTGTCTAAGATAAGAACCAAACACGTAAAATAACTTGCTAACTAACTGATTGCTACATTTTGTCACCTTTAGCTTTTGGACATGGTAGAAGTCATCCATATCTGAGATGCTACTCATGCTCTCTGTGATAACTAACCTAACTAGTAAAATAACTTTACTGATTACTAAGTTATTTCTGATGTTGGCTATGATAACTGTATAACTTTGATAAAAATTACTGACCAATAACTAAGTATTCTGTCTGTCATAGCGTTTGGACCTGACAGATATCATCCATATCAGAGGCTGTACTGATGCTGTCTTCATCTGGCTGATTGACAACTATAAGATTATGGCTGGACTACTGTTAGGGATACTACTGCCTCAGGTACACACACATACTCAACTATAAGGCTATGGATAGGCTGCTACCATACCATAGGAATATTTGTACTGCACACACCAGATTCACTCTCTTGTACACATACACACACTACACTGATGCATAAAGAATCCAGGGATCTGTTTTTTCAGGGTTTTTATGCTTGCCAGCAGGTCAAGCATTTAAATCTAGATTCCTCTAGATCTGCTGAAGCCGCTGAATGACTGATTTTTGCTAGGTCCTTGTTGAACTGCGCATGCCTGAAATACCTGTGGTAGTAACCTTTATAGGCCAGCTGATGGCCCTCATGAAAGATCATAATAAAGACACAACATTGCGTAACAAATGTTATTGTAAAAAGACATAAGATACCAATGGACACAGTCCCTAATAATCATTCAAAACTCTCACTCAACACATAAAATTAACCGGCTTTATTGAAAATTACTTCTTAGCTTATTTCAATTGCCATGCCTAAACGTATACTTAAAACTACCTTATAACCGGCTACCCTACACTAATCGTGTGTATTGGCTAACTTCAACACAACAACTCAAAACTAACAATGATTATACATTATATTATTATATAGTTGAATCCTTTATAACCAATTGATATGATAGACATTCGCTCATACAATATAAGACATCTAGTGTTCAGCGAGAAAACTGCTCGTTTAAATAACAAAAAAATTCAAATAACCACTCTCCACAACCTTACCAATGTACAACACTAACTGTTGGCCTACCTCATCAAACACATCATCATGAAATAGGCTGCTCCCCATCCCACAAAAGCTTAATGGACTACCATCACAATTACAAACAATGCATACAATAAATAACTGCTCACCTAGACAAATGTTTGATAAATCAAAATAATACATTACATCCTTATCATGAAAGCCTTAAAGGGTTAGAAAAAATACAAACTGCAATAAAATCAATAAAATAGCATTAAATTCTAGATAAAACAACCTATATAATGCTATGCTGTTCAGAACAATCACAAAGTCCTCAAACCTGTTACAACCTCATAAAAGCTTCTCACCTAATATGAGTTATTAAAATATTTTATATATTAGGAAGACTGACCCACGCAACTACACAAGCACACTTTATAATCATACTTTTATTAAACGTATTCACAATAATCATTACATTTAATTGCAATATAATAACTTAGATTATCAATATGTTGTTGTTTTTGTAGGCGTAGAGAAATCACACAATAGTCATGATGTTATTTAAAGTGATGTTGAACTTTGGTAGTACCTTGGGTTGTGTAGCTTCCTGGACATCGTATAAGCCCCAAAATGGGCGATTATCTGTTATCGGTTGCTCCTGTGCTCCGTGAGAGGAATTGGAGAATACTGTTTTTTTCTCTCTCCATTCACTGCCATTGTATGGCAGAACAGGTCTCAAAATCACATTTTTAGCAAATAAACTAATGCGAACAAAGCCGATTCTGCAAATATAGAAAAAAATGAGTCCTGTCGCTGAATTTCGGGAACGTGAAATTGCTTTATTTATGTTTCCACACTCTTTTATTTAGAAAGAAGTTCCGGTCGGTAGCTTATGCTTTGCCCTGTTCTTGTGCCTGAAATAAACAGACTCGGTATACTTACGCAGAGGGAATGAAGAAAATAGTACCTTTACTAATAACTGTATATCGTAGGTGAATACAAATTCAGCGACAGGACTCATTTTTAAATATATTTGCAGAATCGGCTTTGTTCGCGTTCGTTTACTTGCTAAAAATTTTATTTTGAGACCTGTTCCACCATACAATGGCAGTGAATGGAGAGAGAAAGAAACGGTATTCTCCAATCCCCTCTCACGGAGCACAGGAGCAACCGATAACAGATAATCATGGCCAGGAAGCTACACAACCCAAGGTACTACCAAAGTTCAACATCACTTTAAGACTGAAAACACACAACTTGTAACATGTTTTTACTCCAACCCCTTTGTGATGCTAAAAGATGAGAGCAAAGCTAGTTTTCACTTGTTTTCAAATGACTGTGAATGTTGAAAATGTATCTCACAAACAAACAGGAATAAAAAAGCATTTCTCCATAGCCAAGAGCCTGTCTGATGCAAGCCACCTACCTACATGACTAAAAGGGAGAAGACTTTGCTGCTTCAAGCTCAGGCACATCTCACAGACAAGCCAACACCATGGCACCAGGAGAAACAGACATTACATTTATGTTACCAGTGAATAAAATACTTTCACCAAATGCAGTGCACACTGGTATTTAGGTGTAGAGCATTTCAGTAGCTTGCGCATCCAGTCCTGAGTGGAGAAATGTCTTTCATTCATGT
The DNA here is from genome assembly GCA_900302605.1 of Rondeletia loricata. Taxonomy (NCBI): domain Eukaryota; kingdom Metazoa; phylum Chordata; class Actinopteri; order Beryciformes; family Rondeletiidae; genus Rondeletia; species Rondeletia loricata. The sequence goes on from OMLI01098886.1 coordinate 4,675, forward strand.
TTACCCTACATTTACATGACATTTTTTGGGGGGATTTGAATCTCCATTTTTTTATACATCAACCTGTGGAAAAAAATATCTATTTTCATAATATTGTATGACATTTTTCCCTGAAATTGTAGCCAACAATATTTTTGTTATTTGTCTGACTTGGGGAGTTTTGCAGTTTAAAAAAAACACACAATAGCTATTTGTAACCCTTAGTTTTTCTCTCTCTCTCTCTCTCTAGTTCTTTGGCGTGATAGTCAGTTGGCTGTATATCACCCGTGTTGAAGACGCCATCAATGAGTACGGCCACTACATGGATGGACTATTGGACTCGAACACACAGCAAAGAGTAGCCAAGCAGCGGGGCTGTATGGCCAAATGGTGCAACTGTATGCCTGAGATTGACTGATGAATACAAAAATCAGTAAATGGACTCCACTCCAACCTACTCTCACAGTTGTTTAGATCACTCAGGTTGCTCAAGGTACAGCTGTAGCCATTGTCCCCCATTGAACTGCATGCCTACTCCAGAACCGTTGCATTGTTTCTCCATTGCAGAGAGGAATTGGTTGGATTTTTTGGGAAGAAGGAATTGTCCAGCAGTCAGATGACTGAGAGAGTTTAGAGTTGAAATGTTGTTTTTCTCATTTAGAAATGAGCTGTATTTTGCATTTAGCTGCATTGTGCCTCAACCAGCCTCAGGGAACAGCACAGAAACCAGTCCAACCAGTTCTGCAACCCAGTAAACTCTGTCACAATAGAAATGGCACACAGACCAGTCTGATCAATTCTGCAACATCTCACACTGTGCCACAGGTTTTGAGACTTTTTGCTGCATTTATAACGATCTACATTGTTTGTTCTTCCTGTTGCCAATTAAACCACTCCTGCAGGATCCCATCCAACCACTGATGTACAGTACTGCTGGGGTCCTATCATCCAACCACTACTGTTGTCAAAACCTTTACAGGTTCCTGCTAAATTTTGCTTTATTTGCATATGTAAATTAGGTTTGAGTCTAAAATGTTTTTATTATTTTGAAATGTGAGTCCCTAGAAAAAGGTTGAAAAACCCTCATTTAAAGCATTCCTGCACTCTGGGCATCACCATCTAAACCACTGCTGTGTGTCAAGGTTACCAGTTTAACCACTACCATGCTCCTCAAAGTGCCCACTGCACCTACATGACCTGTGCAGCACAAGAACTGTCTGTCCCATATTTAATAACAATAGTAATCTTAGATGTTTTTTATTGTATAAGACTTTTTTTTTTAAATCATTTTAACCACCAAGAGTATCTCTGTCTCTTGATGTAACCATATAACAAAGATGATGAAAGTCTTTTACACTCCAGTTGAACTTAATTCCCTTTTCTGGAAAATAAGCTCTTCAGTCAACTTACTGGTATGATGAGAAAATAGGCAGCAGTTTCAGCAATGTCAGTTCAGTCGCACAGTGCTTCGGGGATGATCAACGCTAGGTAGATTTTTTTTAAAGAGCTAATTTGCCAAAAAGTCCGTGTATTCCTTTAAGTGTCCCCTTAACACTTCCCAACTTTCAATGCTAATGTAGTGGCACTGCCATAACAACACGGAATCTCAGGGTTGAATAAATTGCTCAATATAGGCATATTATAGCTCAATCAAGCAGAATAATCAAATAAAGAACATGTTGACCAAGGATACAGATACAATTGCTTTATGGAAGCTCCTCAGAACACTTGTAAAAATCCAATCCAGTGTGATTTTAAGTTTTATAGTAGTGAACTTATGAAGTTTTTTTTCTTGTGTGAATTTAATGTACTACTGAACTCTCTCTCTCTCTCTCTCTCTCTCTCTCTCTCTCTCTCTCTCTCTCTCGCTCTCTCTCTCGCTCTCTCTGATTCCATTCTAATGCCACATTCTCAATGGTTTATATACATATCACTGCTAAAACACGTTTGCAAGCATTTCAAGTCCGTTAATTACTTCTATTTCATAGGATACATGGCCAAAGATCTTTCGTTTCAACTACAGGGCCAAACGGGACTCACCAGGGTTTACATATTAGCCTGATTTACACTGGAGGGTCAAATAGAGATTGCCAGGGCTTTATCATTATTGGCCTGGTTGCCACTACAGGACCAAATATCTAATAATTCAGCTCAGATTTATTCTAATTCTAAAATTGCTATTGCTATCTTTGCATCTTTTTAACCAAGAGTTCTCCGCATGTTTCACTTAGTTGGCTGCAGTTTTCAATGAGAAAATAGCATGTTTGATTTTGATGTTACTATCCATCATGTTGAGTTGCCCCTGACCCTGATACGCCTGATCATTTTGTAAGGAATTAAGTCTGGGAGTTCCCATGTTCTCCTAAATAGAAACACAAAGATAATTGCAGTGACTGTTTGTAATGATGAGAGTTGTATTTTTGACTAGCATTGAAATGCATCCTCACCATTGATCTGACAGTGATATACTGAGAAAATCCTACCCATCACATTTAACCTTACAACACTTAAGTGCCAATATAGCCTTCTGTTGAAGGAAGGGATAACTAGACATTTTGAATTTCACTCTGTTCTTTTTCCTTATCAGGCACAAAATCTGCATTTGATATTCAACCGGTCTAAAAACAACAGGCTATCATTGTGAGCATTTTTCACCCTTTCCAAAAACCTTTTAGGTTAGCCAAAGGGCAGTGTAGAAACGTATTCCCCACAATATGACAAGTGCCCAATCACATAAAAAAAGAGTGAAATTAAAATGTCAAGTTATTTAATTATTTTTAAACGTTTTTTTTAAAGGTTACTAGGGCATTTCGGCCCACCTCTGTTTTGTATGCCATTTACTATATAGTGACCTATAGCACAATGACCGCATGCATTAAATACATGGGTGGCCATAATGGGAATTGGGAATGATAAAAAGTTAGTACCATTCTCAATTCACTGAGTTACACCGAACCACACTTCCTGATCAAGTTGTCTTTGCATGTTTGAGGGTAGAAAATAAAAGTGATGTAATGCTCTCTGATGTGTTCTATTGTTTCTCTTTGGGCTGACTGTAGTGCACTAAAGACCATGTTACCTGTAACCCTGTAGGGGTAATTTTGTGCGTGTCTCTCTCTCTCTCTCTCTCTCTCTCTCTCTCTCTCTATCTCTCTCTATCTCTCTCTGTGTCTCTCTCTCTCTCTCTCTGTGTCTCTGTCTAGGCTATGGGACTGGTGTGCTATAGTCCTGTTAAATAAATTATGGCTGTATACCACACAGTTTATTTTCTAGGCCACGTTACATAAGAGTCACTATGACCTTAGAAGGTTAGAATAGAGTGCTAGATAGAGTCCTAGCTTTCTGTTATAGCCCTCGATAGATTGTCTTGCCATTCGTTTCCAGGTGTAGCCATGTTAGCTCTGCAGTCCTCCATGGACACTCCCTGCATTCACATGCTATCTGATATATGGGAAAAACTAATTTCCTACATGGAAATTTCACACGAACACCATTCAAAGACGGATGATGAAGTTGGAAAGTCTGAGAAAATGTTGCTGTCAGTTTCTGAGTTAACCTTTAACCTTCTCAGAAAAATCACGTTTTGTGTCAGTCAACAGTAGGAAAACACTTATGTACACATGCACATTTATTACACCTTTGAAGTTAGACAGACTAACATTTGTATAAATGATGCTCATTAAATTCGCTTTGCTTACATGCTATGTTCCGACAACATGTAAATGCAATGCTGTTCAGCAGCCGACTTGGAAGTCCCAGATGTCAGACCTTCCCACCAGTCTGTTGACAGCAGAGAAAGACAAATATGTAAAAGTTAACATGGCAAAACAATGACGGGCTAACAAAAGTATACAAAGGTGAATAAAAATATAAAATAGAATTTAAATTTTGGTTCACCAATGATCTGAAAACATGTTTTGGATGGTAATCTACGAGCAGGGAACAAGTTTATACCCTGCTGTTTCAGCACCTTGGTTTGAATCCAGACTGGGACCTATTTACCTGTCCTCCCCCCCTCTCTCTCTCCAGTCTCTGTACTGCACTCTGTCCAATGAAACAGAAATGCCTTAAAATAATCTTTGAAAAAGGCCATCTGGATTGTGAAATTTTAGACATTAACATCATGATTATAGGTAATGATAATAACTTAAAATTACAGTCTGTTAAAGTGCATTAAATTGATGTTCATGCCACCTTATTATTTTTATAGCTGAAGAGACAAGAGAGGCTACTTAAAAATCTACTGAAGAGAAACTTCTCCTGAAGTCTCCTTCGCTGAAGGATGCATCCTCATCAGGAAGTAAAACACATGTCCAGCATAGCCGAATCAAATGCCATGCATCTCAGATATGAGATGATTGTTCCATTAATGAGGAGAAAAACATTACTTTTAGAATTCGTATTGAAAAACTCAAAATGTGATTACATGAAAGCAACGAATATTTGATGACAACTTTTATGTAAATGAATATTGATTTAAAATCTAATTTTAGATTACATCTATATCATGAGGTCATCAACTGACATGACATCTATGTATGATGCTGTAGCTTAGAAGCAGTTTCACCCTAAGCAGATATGAGCAGGCACAAGCCTCTTTTATGCCAATGGGAGAACTAGAGGTATCAAGTCAAGTCAAATGTATTTAAAAAGCACATTTTAGAACAACTGGAGTTGGTCAAAGTGCTGTAGAAAGTCAAAACGTATATAAAATTACACTTAACATAGAACATCAGCATAGTACTGCCAGACTAAAGCACAAGACATACACATACAACCAGACAAATCAAGCGGGCTTAAAAGCAAGAGGATAACATTGAGTTTTTGAGATGAGACTTGAAAGAGTCAACAGAGGAGGCAGATGTGATGGAGAGGGGAAGGCTGTTCCACAGTGTAGGGGCTGCAGCAGCAAAGGCACGGTCACCCTTGAGTTTAGACTTTGAGCGAGGAACAGTCAAGAGCTCCATGATGGAAGACTTGAGAGGTCTGAAGGTTATACAGAGGCGTAAGAGATCTGATATACAAGTGGGGGCCAGCCCATTCAGGGCTTTAAAAACAGCAAATCTTAAAATCGGTAACAAAACCTTAAAATCAATTCTAAAACATACTGGAAGCCAGTGGAGAGAGGCCAGAATAGGGCTGAAGTGCTCCCTTTTTGTGGAACCTGTCAAAAGCCAAGCCGCAGCATTCTGAACCAGTTGCAGGCTGGACAAGATACAGGGAATTGCAGTAATCTAGGCAGGAGGAGATGAAGGCATGTATAACTTTTTCCAGATCTTTGAACAAGAGGACGGACTTGATTTTGGAGATGATTCTAAGTTGAATGAAACTGGCTTTTACAACTGCATTGACGTGTTTGCCAAACTTATGGGGAGAGTCAAAAATCACACCAGCGTTCTTGGCGTAAGGCTTAACATAGGTGGACAGCTGGCCCAAGCAATTGCTAATCAATTGTATGGAGTCAAGAGGCCCAAAGAGGTTATGCTATCATTCAGCTGGAGATAATTTTGTGCCATCCAACATTTGATGTCTACAAGGCTGTTCAGGGTGCACTGGTTGTTTGGTTTTAGAGGGAGATAAATCTGTGTATCATCTACGTAACAATGGAAGGAGATATTCTTCTTCTGAATGATTTGACCAAGCGGCAGCAGATAGATAGAGAAGAGGATAGGACCAAGGATGGAACCTTGTGGGACCCCACAGGAGAGACTGGCCAAGGCGGAAGAAACATTGCCTATATTGACTGAGAAGGTTCTGTTGCTGAGCTAGGAGATAAACCCGCAACACCAACCCCATGCTTAAGACGGTCAGACAGAATATGATGATTCTAACCCCCCCATAAATTAAATTTTTTAAGGTTAATGTTGAAACACTTTTGTTACGATGAACGTGTTCTGAACATTT
>OMLI01098888.1:0-10319 GCA_900302605.1 Rondeletia loricata
TATCACAGAAAGCAATGAGTTCAATTTGATTATTGTAGGAAGGAAGGAAGGAAGGAAGGAAGGAAGGAAGGAAGGATATAGGTTTTTATTACTCACCGCCTCCTCACACTGTCGCTTATATGCTTTCACTTTCAGCTGCAGTTTGTTGACCAAATCCTGGAGTCTTGCCACGTTCTTCTTCTCCTCCTCACTCTAAAACGTTCCGCTCATTACTCTCATAGCTCATATAGCATATTTCCTATTCAGCATCAAGCAGCCAAATCTCAACATACCTGATAAGTTAGCTCTTTAATTTTTCTCTCATATTTCCGCACACCTTTCATGGCCTCCCCACTTCGTTTCTGTTCTGCCTCCAATTCATTTTCCAACTCACGGACCTGAAAAATATAGTTAGTTTAAATTTTTCTTTCCATTCAATGCTTTTAAAAAATATTTTGTTTGTCGTTGAATGGATTTCTTTCCTGTTGATTCATACCCTGGTTTCCAGTTTCTGAAGCTCTTTCTTTCCACCTTTCAGAGCAATCTGCTCGGCTTCATCCAGGCGTTGCTGCAGGTCCTTCACTGTGGCCTCCAGATTCTTCTTCATCCTCTCCACATGAGCACTGGTGTCCTGCTCTTTCTTCAGCTCTTCAGCCATCATTGCAGCCTATATGCAAATGCGAACTCCCTGTGAAATTTTATTTACGCTACGACTGACCACAAAGTCAGACTGTTCTCCATAACAATGACTCATTCCAACAGACTGGATTGGAGGAGACTTACATCCATAATGGCTTTTTTGGCCTTCTCATCTGCATTCCTTGCTTCCTGGACAGTGTCCTCCATCTCTGATTGTAGCTGAGCTATATCAGACTCCATCTTCTTTTTAGTGCTTAGGAGGCTTGCGTTCTGGTTAGTAGATAAGGAGATATAAGTATGATACATTCATTAAAAGTATGAGTGGGTTAGATCCAAAGCCAACTATTGATTTTTGTAAAATATTTTTATAATGCTATGTTTATGCATAGTGATATTCATATATATATATAGAACATATTTCATATTTAGTCATCCATATTTAAGTAATAAATCGATACTGGAAGTAACATCTGTATAACAACTGGAAGTTATACAGATCCTATTACTTTTGCTGCTGCAACAACCCAATTTCCCCACAGAGGTCAATAACTTTTTATCTGTCTTGTCTTGTCTATTGTGGTTCCTTACCTGAGAGTGTAACAGCTGGATCCTCTCGCTGACGTCGACCAGCTCTTGCTCGGCCAGCTTGCGGCTCCTCTCAGATTGCTCCAGCGCTGCCCTCATCTCCTCAATCTCGGCCATCATCAGATTGTTGCGGCGCTCTACAATGGCCAGTTGTTCCTTTAAGTCCTCTTGACTATGAAGGGCTTCATCCAAATGGACCTGGGTGTCCTGGGGCAGGAAAGTCGTAGAATTTTAAGCCTGAAGACTAGGGTTTGACCGATATGGGGTTTTGAATACAGATACTGATATTGTTCAGATTGAAGCGGCCAATAGCTGATATTTTGCGCCGGCACTGTCTTTAAATTTGATCCTTTTTGTGCATGCCAAATTTGTTTTAAATAAAATTCAAGCATTCAACGTTCCCCTCATAAATATATTCTTGGCAGGGTATAACAGCCTCTGAAACAGCATTTAGATCATAGGACACCAAAACTCTAAACACTAAAAGCCAGTATAATTCTGATCAATTGTACGATTAATATGTAATCAAAGAAACTGCATCACGTGACATTGACTGGCCAATATCCAACTTGGCCAATATTGGCCCGATATATCGGTCTAACCCTTCCGCAGACATTTATATGACTAGTAGTGTCAAGATTTAGAAATGGACAGGGAAATAGTTACATTCACACAAACCTTGAATTGACACTGCAGGTTTCTGAGCTGTTTGGTTGCCTCGGCTGACTGGCGGTTGGCATGACCCAGTTGAATCTCCATCTCGTTCAGATCCCCCTCCATCTTTTTCTTGACTCGGATAGCATCGTTTCTGCTGCGGGTCTCAGCGTCCAGAGCGCTCTGCAGCGTGTCCACAGTTCTCTGGTGATTCCTCTTGAGCTGGTCGATTTCTTCATCTTTCTCGGCCACCTTCCTGTCCACTTCTGACTTGATCTGGTTCAGCTCCAGCTGCAGGTGCAGCATTTTGGCCTCTTCATGTTCCAGGGAAGACTACAGGAAGATAAATTAACACTCGAGGATGTGGTAATTATTTTAATGGCACGTTGAGTAGGGGAATATCATAATACAAACCTCAGCTTCCTCAAGAGCTGCCTGGGTGTCCCTCTTGTCCTGTTCAGCTTGCTTCGCAGCTTTCTCCAGTTCATGGATAGTTTTAGCAGATTGTCCTACTTGATCCATGATATCTGTTATTTCCTCTGAAAATTGACAAAAAACATATTCTTTATAGATAAAACAATCACTTCTGCTTTTCAACACCAAAATAATGATTTGTTTCCAGCAAATCCCTTACGTTGAAGATTCTTATTTTCTCTTTTCATGTTCTCCAGGTGATCCAGAGCCTCTTCATAAGAATTTTTCAGCTTGAAGAGTTCTGTACTCAGTGCCCTAGACTCTCTCTGAGAGACTTCCGAATCTGACTGACTCTCCTCATACTTCTGTTTCCATTCAGCAAGAACCTAATATGGAAGCAACCAGCATGTGTAATCAGTGCAGCCTCAACAGGATGCAAAAAATTTGATATTGCTGAAAATCAAATAAGAAATACCTTGTCAAAGTTCCTCTGTTTCTTGTCCAAGGTGGCGTTGGCTGCATTTGACCTTTCTAACTCAACCATGAGGTCCTCCACCTCAGCCTGCAACCTCTGCTTGGTTTTCTCCAGTGATGCACATTTGGCGTTTCCTGCCTCTGTCATCTCCTCAGATTCCTGCAGCCGCTGGGCCAGCTTCTTCCTTTGAATCAACAATGACATTTTTTATAGTATGAGAACCTATCAGCGCATATTTGCCATGATGGAGAAATATATACAGTATCATTATTACTTGGCCTCCTCCAGGTCCTCAGTGCGCTGGATGGCATCCGTCTCATATTTGGTTCTCCACTGAGCCACCTCGCTGTTGGCCTTGGACATGCAGCGCTGCAGCTCAGCTTTGGCCTCCTGTTCCTCCTCATACTGCTCTCTTAACAGCTCACAGTCATGGCGAGACGATTGCAAACCATGGGCCAGGGCATTCTTTGCCTGAAAAAAGCAACAATATATGTATATAAAGGTACTTAAAGCCGTCGAGGCAAGATTTCTCTGTAAAAAATACACCCATCTTATCGGCCTATATCACAAAGTGGGGCTGCAATAGAGAAGAGCATCCCATCCCCACAAACTGAGACTCCATATATTCGCCCTGTTTGCCCGAATTAAATTCTGGTGTCGGGTATGGACACTTATGGACAGGAAGTGATGAATCAAAACTTAAGAGTGAAATACAAACTGTCTCCTAAACAGCAGTGATCGAGTGCTCTGACCTCACCAGCGTTAGATCTTTTGTCTCTCTCGTCCCTTTCGTATCCTTTGGTATAATCATCACAGACCGGCCGGGTTGGTAAACGTGAGCGTGTTGTGTGCAGTTTACTGACGTCACCTTACAGGATTTCTCGGTTTTGAAGTCCGCAAATTTCAAACAGTTACCTCTCGCTGCCATTTGGGGCCGCCGCCGTGCAAAGTTGCCTATTGCAGCTTTAAATCATAACTATGATAGTATGGTATATTACAAATGTTTTGTGTTTTTCAGACCTTAATTTCCTCATCCAAAAGTCTCTTCAACTCTTCGATCTGTTGACTCCCCACAGATTTCACTCTGTTCAACTGGGAAAGAGCAGACTCTCTCTCTTCCAGCTGTCGTGAAAGTTCACCTGTTCAGGATACAGAAGATACACTCTCATTTCTCAACTGTTCATTGTTTGTTTCCTTACTTAAAAAAAAAAATCTAAAACCTACCATTTTCTGTTTGTAGACGAGCACTGAGTGCAGTGTAATCACTCAGAGACTTCAAGGCTTCATCTGCCTTGGTCTTGTGTTCATTGCTTTGGTCTTCAAGGCTCCTGCACAGTTTCTCCAGATTAGCCTGAAATATTGAGTACAAGTTAGGATGAGCCAGATAAACTAATATACAGAAAATTGGCATAAGAAACATTAGAAAATCAAGAAACATTGATAAGCAAGGAAAAGATTGTAGTGACTACTGTTGTGGAAAGAAGACATTGTTAGACGTGCATGCTTTTCTTTTACCTTGCTTTTCAGAACACTCTCTACATTGCTAGCCATGTCATCAATTTCCATCTTTAATTCACTCTTCTCTTTCTCAAGTTTCTGCTTGACTCTTTGAAGATTGTCTATTTGTTCGCTCAGTTCGGCGACGCTGTCCGCCTGTTTCTTGCGTAGAGTGGCAGCAATGGACTCATGCTGCAGGGTGGACTCTTCAAGGTCGCGGCGAAGCCTGTGGAACTCTGCTTCTCGCTTCTTGTTCATCTCAACCTGAGCAGCAGTGGCTCCTCCGGCCTCCTCCAGCCTCTCACTGATCTCCTCAAGTTCCCTGGAGAGATCAGACCTCTGCTTCTCTACCTTGGCTCGAGCAGAGCGCTCAGCCTCCATTTCCTCTTCTAGCTCTTCGATGCGAGCCTATGTGTAAAATTTGATGTGTATTATTAAGATATTGGAAAAACAAAATGTATTGAAATACTGCTGGCCTATGATTATAAATCATATACCTGAAGCTCTTTTATTTTCTTTTGAAGTTGAGTGCTGAGTGCTTGCTCATCATCAATTTTGCATTGCAGGTTGCTGAGGTCAAAGTCCTTTCTGAAAAAAGAGTTAAGCATTTTACAAGTCAGAACTTTTTCTCTGGTCCAGAATAAGACTACGTTGCAAGGGCAATTTGCAAAAAAATTTGCACTTCAGATGCTTGAGCTAAGAGAGTTTTGGTCGTAGAAATGTATGTAAATCAAGTTGTGGAGCAAACCAATCCTCCAAAAGAGCACTGTGCAAGCAAATAGCCCCCTTCATCATTAATTATAGGCACAAATTGCTTACTTCAGCTGTAAGACTAATCCACCAAAGCTGGTACCTTTGCTCACTAAAGCGGCCTTTACAATTGGAGCGTTCTCTGATCTGATCTGAGAGTCTAGGATGGAAAACTGACTTGTTAGCAACAATGCTGCATCTTGCAGCAATGATAGCAGCCATTCTGAAGAGACAAACTCTTTGTGCAAAGTCTTTATGCCACCTTTCAAAAGATCTTATATGCGCTTTAATAATTTGGGTGAGTTAGTGTAAGTGAATTGGGCACAATCTTGGGCATGGCCTCGTCTAGTATGTGGGCAAAATAATGAGGTTTGTATGACTATGAATGGAACAAAGTTTTTTTTTGACCAGCGCTATTAGGCACGCTTTCCACGTATTGCGCACAGTTAGTAAATATCACGTCATTCTTATTTGGTCATTTTGGTGATATAGCACACGCTCTTCCCTGCACAAACATGTGGTGAATCTGGACCTTGTGTTGTCTCAAAGATTTCCATTATTTAATTTTCACTGTAAGGCCTAATTGTATATACTTTTCATTTCACCCATTAGGGTCAGTGGCATTGAATAAGAAATTCACAATTTACTTTTTCAATCTCTCTTCCATTTGTTGTCTTTCATTCTCCAGGTCCATGATGGTTTCTTGGGACAGCTTAAGATCCCCCTCGAGTTTTCTTCTGGATCTCTCTAAATCTGCACGCACCTTCTTCTCCTGCTCTAGTGACCCCTCAAGCTGGAAGAGATCAACTATTGTTAATATCAACCAGTAGCCATAGGTAAAAGGTGTAGCAGTGTTTTACGAGACATGATATCCCACACAAGAGGTTTGAGATCATATCATTAATTACCATGATCATCCAATTCTTGGAGAATCATGCTGACTTGAGATACTTACATCATCAACCTGTTGCTCCAACTTGATCTTAGTCTTCGTTAGAGAGTTAACTTTGTCCTCTTCGGCCTGGAGGTCATCCAAGGTCTGCTGATGTACCTCTTGCAAAGCTTTTATCTCCTTTGAGGACTTCATTAGATTTTCCTCCAGAGTGGTTAACTCCTCTATCAAATTCTTTACCTGGGCAAAGAAACATGCTTTTTTTTAAAAAGTGTGCGTTTCTAGTCTTTATCAACAAGATAAAGGGCCAGGTCGATATGTTTTCCAAGGACCTAGGATAAAACAAAGCTAAAGCACGATTTATGATTCATGAAAATAACGACCCTATAATCCATAATTCTGAATGGGCCCCTTTGGACTCGTTAGGGTTTGGGGAAAGCTGTCCTAGCTGCAGTAGAATCTCACTTGTGTTCCTACAGACTTCTGTTCAGGCAGCCTCTGCATAAAGACATCTCGGTTTATACATTAACGTCTTTATGGTACCTTGTGAGATCTGAAGACACAACATGACCAAAATGATCAGAGGCTCCTACCTTATTTTCTGTGGCATATTTCTCCTTCTCCACCTTGGCAATGGTAAGCTCCAGGTCGTCTATATCCCGTTTGAGCTCTGAGCACTCGTCCTCCAGCTTCCTCTTCTTAGCAGTGATTTCTGCATTGATCTCCTCCTCTTCCTCGATCCTCTCAGAGAATTCTTTGACTTTGGCCTCGAGGTGTATCTTGCTCTTTATCAAGCCTTCACACCTCTCCTCAGCATCACAGAGGTTCTCCCTCTCCTGTTGAAGCAGGAAAGTGTATAAACATGAAGGAGCCAACATAACAATGTCCATAAAAGGACACAATGGTACAGTATTGCATTATATCAATATATTTGGGTCAATGTTGTGGACTGTTAACTGTTGACGACTATATCCAAATATAGTCATTCTTGTTCTTATTCTAATTCTTATTTGTTATCCTGTTATTATTATTGTTGTTATTAGTTTTATTTATAATTATTTATAGTTCTTTACAATGCACATCTGCATGTCTTGACACTTTCTACCTTCTGTAGACCTACTAATGCGAAAACAACAAACATTTTGCACTTCCTGTATGTATATCGGCTGTAATTCACATATTCACATAATGAATTATTTGTTTGTGTAATACTTAGTATATTTTCATATTGCACGTCTCATATTTCTCATATATTCATGTTTGACTCTTGTTAGTTTCCACACCCTACATTCATATATTTTTATACTTTTCAGTCATATATTTCTAATATATACTGTATGTTCTACTGTTGTAATTAGGTTTAATATCCCCCGTTTGCCCTACTCTTATAAATATCCTATTTTACTTTGCTGTATCTATTACTATTTTGCTGCTGCAACAACCCAGTTTCCCCACGGGCATAATTAATATATTTTCCTCTGATCTTATCTGACAAAATGTAATCAATATAAACAAAACACTATTGCTACTCAGCTTTGAGTGTTCACGTACTGCTTGAATTTGAAGATAAAGGTCATTTTTCTCCTGAACAAGCACCACCATTTTCTCCTCCAGCTCCTTCCTCCTGGCTTCAGACTTTGCAAACTCTTGTTTCAATCGTGAGAACTCCTCTTTCATGGTCTGCATCTCCTTTTCAGCCGCTGCACTTCGTAACAGTGGCTTTATCTTGAAGAAAAGTCTCATCCATGGCCAGTTCTTCACATTCATGAATGAACGGATGTTGTACTGGATGATGAAAACGGATTCCCTAAATAGTGGTGAAGCAAAACAATGGAGACTCAGTAACAGGGCCTGATGTAAAATTCCATGACTTTTCTTCCTTCCTGGTATGTTAGTTGTTGTTTTTTTAAAGGGGTGAACAGTCTGGTTTCCATTTCAGTTGGGCTGAAAACCATCGAATGCAATGAATGTGTGAAACAAGTCGTAAAATACCTTTTGCTATATTCCTGTAAAGTGACCCATTTGTAAAATTCCCTGATGTCCCCAGAGAATTTAGCAAATTCCCTGACTTTCCCTCTCTGGAATACACCTACATCTAAATGCCATGATATTCCAGAAATTCCATGGCCAGTGAGAACCCTGCATTAAACATAGGTTACAAATATTTGAAAGAAATGATGTTTTCGGAGACCTTTTCTTTGCCATCTCTTTAAACCTCAGCCTGGTGACGTAACCTCTGGATACAGCCTGGATGCGAGTCATCAGCACTGCCAGGCGTTCATCCCTCATCTCCTCCAGAAGACCCAAAAGGCCAGCCTTGAAGAACACCTACAACATGTTGCAAAGACATTGAATTTCAATGGAACTGCATTTCATATCATTTGGGTCACTTGGTGCGAATTGGAAACAATTACACCAATCCTTCTTATTAATTTAAAGACAGATTAGCACTAGGGACCGATATGGGGTTTTGAAGGACGATATGGGTACCGGTTTTTAGATTGAAGTCACTGATAGCCAATATTTTGTGCCAATATTCAATATCTTTCAATTTGACCATTTACATGCCTATAAATTACAAGGATTCAGAGTTTCCCCCAAAATTTTATTCTTAGCAGGGTGGAAAGACCATCATGGGACACGAACACTCTCCATTGAAACGGATGAATTCGTTTTAGGGTTATCAGTTCTTTAAGGCAGGGTGACCCACCACACCTATTCAATGGTAGTGGAAACTCTGGGATACATCAGGCCTTTAAATGAAGAATTAATTAACAAAAGACGTTATTGAACAATTTAATTAATAAATCAAATGTGTAAAAAACACACCGTTTACAGTCTGTTTTTATGTAGCGGTGGTAGAGGAGGACGACACCAACTGGCCAGTATCTGATATTTAATAAAAGGACAATATCGGCCTGATATATGGGTCTAAACCTAATTAGTAAACATGCATGCATGCAAACACATACTCATGTCATGTTTCTGAAAAATACCTTTGTGTATCCAAACTTATACTGGGCATGGTCCACATCAATGGAGGAGAGCAGCTTCTCTGAAGCCTTTTTGCTGTCAATAAACTGCCCTTCAGGGATAGCGCTGGCATTCAGAATCCTATATCTGTCGGGGAGATAGTTTAGATTGAAACTTCAGTGAGTTCTGATGTTTGCTCATGTGTCTAATCCTCCCAGATAATAGAAACCCAGTGTGGTATTACCTCTGCCTGAAATCTCCATAGAGAATCCTGCTGGGGAAGCCCTTCCTGCAAATCCTGATACCCTCCAGCACGCCGTTACAGCGCAGTTGGTGCAGAACGAGATGGTGATCCATGGACCCTATATGGACAATAAATATAATGCCAGGTAACCTTCAGAGTGAATGAGCTAAAGTAACCATGCCAAGCACCTCTCATTTTTTACCTGGTGTCTTGGTCTCATTTGGGATAATGCATCTTACAAAGTGCGGATGTGTGGACCTGAGGTTAGCCATTAGTTTGTTGAGGTTTTCCTGCGGGAGATGAACATGTAAAACAATGGTCCCTTAAGAGACAACAGTCTTGACATTAACTTAATATCTTCAAGTACGATCTCAGTATTGGTTATTACCCTGAAAAGTGCGGAAACTGTCTGGAAAGAGGAGCCCTTTTTCTTGGAACTTTTCTTATTTCCATCAGCAGCTACAGAAAGAGAAGAGAAGCATTATAACCTACACTACAGGGCAGTAAAGTATATTACATATTCTTATTGTAATATTTCTGATTGAGCTGTGTGGTGTCAGTCATTGTCTTTGTTATTATGTTGCGAAGTCAACTGACCCTCAGCAGAGGCGTAGGTGGCAAAAAGCTGAGACAGCAGCTTCAGGGCAGCTTTTTGGTAAAGCTGCACCACAGTGTCATTTAGTGGGTCCTTATTTTTTTCCAGCCAGCCGCTGATGTTGTAGTCTACAGTGCCGGCGTAGTGCACCAGGGAGAAGTGAGCCTCAGCCTTGCCTTTGGAGGGCTTGGGCTTCTGGAAGTTGCAGTTCTTTCCAAGGTGTTGGTCATACAGCTTGTTCTTGAAGGAGCTGTCTGTCGCCTTTGGAAACATGCACTCCTCTTCAAGAATAGAGAAAATGCCCATTGGCTGTAGAAATGAAAACGGATAATTGTTGTGTTCATTTTTATGCCTACTGGATAGATATGTCTTCATTCTGTGTGGAAATACTTACATTTTTTAAATATTTGCATGTAAGCAGGTCCTTCTAATTTGGTTTCACCATATGTATGCATCTACTGTAGATATGAATACTAGAAGGTGAGGTACCTTCTCAATGAGCTCAATGCAGGCTGCCAAGTCCATGCCAAAGTCAATGAACTCCCACTCAATTCCTTCCTTTTTGTATTCTTCTTGCTCCAGCACAAACATGTGGTGGTTGAAAAACTGTTGCAGTTTCTCA
>OMLI01098900.1:0-11563 GCA_900302605.1 Rondeletia loricata
TCATGGTTATCAACGAAGCAGAGTCATCAAACAACTGTCGAGCAGCCAAGAAATATGATGTTACAGAGTGTAATGTTAGAAGATGGCGAGCCCAAAAAGACCGCCTTAAAAATTTAAACAGTCAGAGAAAAGCTTGCCGCGGTCCGCAAAGCGGCCGCTTCCAGGAGATTGACAGGAGGGTGTGTGAATATGTGACTGAAAAACGTAATGACGGTATGCCCATTACCAGAGCTGTCATGTCTGTTTCATTGCACTACTGTTTTATTGTAATCTAGCCAGTTGTTTTTTTCACTATGATATTGAAAACATGCATTGTTTTATTCAATTTATTATCATTATTTTCAAATAAAATTATTTTCTTTATACAAACAAGATTTGTTCTTCAAAAAAGTATTTTTCCAAAAATGAGTCTTGAAAAAAAGGGCTCGTCTTATATTCAGGGTCGTCTTATATTCGGACCAATACGGTACATTTTCCCTCGTGAGGCCAAAAAGATGCATGGCAAGAAAGGATTTTGTTGCCTTTTTATCTGCTTTGAGGAAAAAAAGTGAATATTTTGTTAAAAGCCTCATGATACAAAAACAAAGTGTTATCATCCACTGAAGATTCATGCTGCACATGAGGAGGCAGGACAACAAGAATGTCTTTTTTTGGGGGGGGAGGGGGGATAATTGGCAAGATAGATGAGGATGATGGCTCAAAAACAAACAAATAGTAAAGCAACACACCTGACCGAACAGGAAAAGGAAAGGAACACATCAAATCCCCCACTTCACTCATGCTTCACAAGAAAACACAACAGAAAATAGTATCGACTCCCAAAAGGATACAACAAAAGAAATGTCAGATCAACAGAGCATGCCGCTGTCCACGTCAAATGATGTCAGGGTTAGAATGGTGTGAATTTCTGTGTAAACATATGATTGGATGACTGGGGCAATGTCTGTGTCAAAACGTCCCATGAGTCTCAGGCTACAGAGCAGAGCATTGAACCCATTTACACCGCTATCTCTCACATAAGCTTTGGAAGAACTTGGGAATGACCTTCAGGACGGATAACATTATGTTCCTGATAACACAGTAAGCAGAAAAGCATCAATCTCCTGTCACCTATCATGTCTCTTGAGTGTTCCTGTTATGAACCAGAATACAGAAGCTACAAATAATGGATACAACTGATAATCCAATGGATGCTCCCTATTCCACTTATATGCTATAAATAAAGAAATGAAAGGGGAAAAACATATCTGATTAAATGTTATTCATACCTGTCTAAGAAATATAAAATATAAACTAATAAGCTGTATGTAAAATGTGTTTATATCTCCAAATTGAAATGTGTATACAATGTGTAAATGGTCACTGGGAAACCAGTTGCAGAGCACTACTTGGGTTGGTTTAAAGTTAGACATAAAGCAAGACACTGCATTTCTTATATATAAGCAGGGATGTAATGTAACCACAGAACTTGAATGGATAGAACGGTCCTTCCACTGTTTGCCATGGTAATTTGGCTAGTACAGAATAAAATGGCGATTATGGAATTTTAAGGGTTAGTTGCTATGGTGACAACGCAAGCCTGGGCATTAAGGCCGTAGTCTGTCACACTTGCTTGAGAACTGTGCAGATGTGTCTGTTGCATGAGTGCTTAGCAAACTGTCAAAACCCAACTGAAAGCTGATGTTAGCTACGAGGTTAACGTGCATTATCAAAGACTGTACTTCTCTCTCTAGCTCTTCTAATCAACATTAGTATATTAGCAATCCATGGCAGCAAGGTGACGGAGAAGGTCCTTCAGTCCTTGCTGCAAAACGTCTCGACTCAGCGACTTGCCGTAAGTCGGTTTATACGGAAGCTAGCCCAATGGTACACATAAAAATGGCCGCCGCTCCGACCATCCAGGAACATTGATTTGAATGGGAATGACCGTTCTATCCATTCAAGTTCTGTGAATGTAACCCACCTAAACTCAGTTTACCCACCTTTTTATTTGCAGAATAGAGTTTACTATCTTTTTAGACTAATACAAATATTTATGAAGTAAAGTCATAGTATAAATCATAGTAAGTAGCATCAAACTGATGTAAGTTATACGATGATAGGGCCTTTTGTGGAAAAAACATAAATTAATGGTTTTCTGAAAATATAATTGATTTATTTTAATATTGGTGGTTGTTTGCTTTATGATGATCACTGACTGGAGATCCTAGTTTTATTTCCCACCACATTCAAATACCATTTATTTCCTATCAAGAAGCAGCAGCATTTCATGGATAATGCTTTCCTGAAAAGTTATGTTGTATTTATAGCATCAGTTATGACAAGCAGTGACCAGTGGAGTGAATGGAATATAGATGCTAGAACATGTTATGAACTAATAGTGCATACTGTAATCCATTCATTATGATGCTCACCCAGGCTATGAATAGTGATTGAACCTTTCTGAGATGCTTGCCAGCTTGTTTCATAGCAAAAGGAATGTGTAGTGTGGAAGTAAACAACTGGCTAATTGCTGTTTCCTACAGAGACATGATAGCCAATGGACTGTTGTCAAAATAGGGCAATTCCCAAATTCTCTCAAAAAACCCAGAGGAATTGATGATTTGAACATCTAAGTTATCACAATATTCTATTTTGTAATATTTAGATAGAAAAGAGAATAACAAATTCACCTTTGAGCAAAAGTATAACAAAAAAACAAAACAAAAACTTGTACACAGAAATTCGATGATATCTGTTCTCTATTACATGTATCAACAAAGCAAGCCTCTAAATATAAAGAAACACAAATGTGAAAAAAATAATAATAATATAATTTTCTCTAGATATGCTGCATTTTCACTGAAAGCAAATCTTAAAAAAGAATTGTCAAAATGTATCATGTGTCAAAATACAAATCAGTAGAGCACCACATGGCAGGAGCATTGGACTCAAACATGATATGATACATTTTGAAGCATCAATGCAGAGAACATGGCTCACCGACATACTAATTTTGGGCATTTTGTGATGACATTTACTAACCCTCATTTTTCTCTAAAGCAGGCAAAATTAGTATGCGTGTTAGTGACCATGTTAACCACTTCGGAAGACCCCAAGGGCAAGTGTAGCTCATTACACTGATGGGTTTCTGTTACTGTTGTCAGTTAGTGATATAATGTATGAATCGTTTGGATGACTGATTTACCATTTATGTTCAGCTATGTTCAACATGTATCTGTTTGCATTTTATAATGTCTATCTTTCCCCAGTGTGGGGAGTAGGAACTGCAGCATTGGTGTTACTGTTACTAGCTCAGCTGTCTTATGAAGTTACACTTTGTGTAGCCATGGGGGTGCGATGCTTTGAGGATACCTCGATCCTCGGGTGCAGATGAGTGAGAGCACGAGAAAGCAAGCAAAGGCAAACTAACCTAGCCCACCTGCATGGCCTGTTTCGCACTCTTCCAGGTCCTCGTCGTCACTCGAACACTCTGCAGACGACACAATATCATCCGTTGTGTGCTTCGCGGGTGTAATGTTGGACATCAGAGGTCGCGTAGACACCCAAACACATACAGCCACCGACAATAAACAAAACAGAAGACAAAGCAAATAGAAAACATACAAAACAAGTTAGAAGTTGTTAGAATCTTTTTTATGCTTGCTAGAAGGGAAAGCATTCTATGTTACCCTAACCATAACCCTAAGAGCCTGTAGTATTTTCATTAGGTCCTTGTTGAACTGCCATGTCTCAAATTCCTGTGGTAGTAACCTTTGTAGACCAGCTGATGGACCGTAAGTTACTGCTCCTGCTGATGCTAGTTTTCACTGTTGTTGCACTGGAAGGTTGATTTTTTCATTTAGCATTTTTCTACAATTCAAATTGCTTGTGGAAGCGTTTGGCTAGCTAGCAGGAGATTCATTTAGAGTTCCCTGGTTTCCTGATTAGGTAAGTCGTGTCATTTTACAACATTGTATTGTTTGATTGGGGTTTTGCATTTCATTTGTTGGACTTAATCCTTTGTTGAGGATGTAACATTAACATAGTGGGCCTTGCTAAGTGTATGTCTGACATGACTGGGCCCTAGGACAAATAAGTATAAATAAAGCATAACATTACCATTTTCTCTCCGGTCTCCCTTCAAATCCTACAGCCGACAGACATTTAAGATATCATTTCCGGTAACGCGCCATTACCGGAAATGATAGTCTTGAATGTCTGTCGGCTGTAGGATTTGGAACAGATTGTAATCGTAATTATCAAATATGTTGGATATTTACGATTACGATCGGGGTGACTCCGATCCAGTCGGTAGCATTAAGATTATGTCTGTAAACCCCTCACACTATAGGATCATTTGGGCAGATAATCGGGTCAGACCAGCCTCGAATCGGGAACGCCCCCGCGATTGTCGGAAGGGGCGAATCGGACCCCAAATCGGCTCAATTATCCTCTAGTGTGCACCAGCCTTAAGCTGTTTTTTAACTTCACCTCTAGTCTTATGTTTACACTTTGGAAGGTGGATCTGAGGCTGCACACTGGCTCATATAGGGTTAAAATATCTGTGATATAGCTTGGGGCCAGACCTAACCATGCTTTAAAAGTGATCAGTAAAATCTTAAACTCATTTCTAAACCTAACAGGTAATCAGTGAAGAGATGCCAGAATTGGAGTGATGTGATTTTGTCTGTACAATCTGGAGACGTGAAAGATACTTTTGATTGATGCCAGAATGATGTCTAAGTTACATGAGGAGATAGGAGACAGGTTTGTCCATCAACAGCCAGGTATACCCAGTCCAAGTGTCCTTAAGACACTGAACCCCTCCATGCTAACCCGCTGTAAGTTGCTCTGGATAAAAGCATCAACTAAATGTCTCACATGAAACTATATAAACAAGAATGACTTTCTCCAGATTACTAAATTATACAAATTAATTTTGGAAATTGTTCTCAACTTAAGGAAGCAAGTCTGCTTCACTCTCTTCACCTGTTCATCAAAGCATCAAACGTTCTGGCTTCAGATTGGCTGAAAGAGTGCTTAGTTAAGTGCTGACCTTACTAATACTGTATGTATGAAATGTGACATATGTCAAAAACAAGACATAGAGTCTAACAACGGTGTGGCTTCCCTGTCCAATCTCCAGCCACGGCAAGTCACTAGGCGTGCAGCCCGCAAACAAAGTCCCACCCAACGCTAGCCAGCCAGCTAGCTAGCAGCCAAGGCTAGTCAACTCCAAAACACTGACCGCTAGCTAACGTTAGCTAAGAGAGCGTTAGCTATCATAATAGCTACATCGTGTTTGTTGCAACCCGCCACATCCAAACACTGGATATGGGAGCCACGCCATCACACTGAATGTCCGGAGTGTGCTATCAAATGCATGTAAGCTCCGCCTGTGTGCCCAAGTGCGCCGGTGTTTTTTATTGCCCTCAATGTTGCGTGACGTCACGCACATAGCAGCGCGAGCTGTGATTGATGCACGTTGCAGCGTGAGATGTGATTGGTCCACTTCTGGGATATAGACAGACAGACAGACATACATACATACAGACAGACAGACATACAGACAGACAGACAGACAGACATTTACTGTTCTAGATGGCTCGGCCTTGTAAAAATGAAGCAAATGGCTGTTTACATATAAGTGGGTTTACTGAGAATTATGCAGTATTTTTTATTTGGGCAGCTAGATCTCTGTCTTTTATACTTTACTGTGAGCTGAAAGATAATTGAAAAACTTTATTTAAAACATAATATTTCCCCACATCTTTTTTTTAGTTAACTCCATCCAATCTTTCACCCCTGTCACCTTCATCTCCTGCCTTCAATAGTTTGCATGGATTTTCATTACTATAGATCATAGGTATTGAGTGGAGAGTGGAGAGAGGGGGGGGTTGGTGTCCCCATCAGGACAGAGCCCTGATTTATCCTTCCTGGCTAAGGCCTGGGCACTGAGGCATACCTTTATTAGGAGAAGATTAGGAAGGGAGGGGGGATAAAATAAACGTTGTCATACAGCAGCTTTATGAAATTATAAATATCGCACAGAGTAATGGAGTCCTCAGACCTGGGAGAGCTGAATGGCACAGTAAATATGACCAGGCCTGACAGGAGAGATAAAACATATCCCTGGACCCAACACGATGATGCACCAAGCTCAGGACTTGGCCAGTGAAGGTTTATGGTTTGCTGATGCCAAAAGCATTCAAATTGGAGTAAGCGGTCAGCATGTGCAGCCACACTGGGATACTGCAAAATATTAAATTATTCATTGAATTTAGATACAATATGGAAAACGAATGGCTCGGCTATGAGGGAAGAGATCACAGATCCAAAAAGCAATGAGAAAAGTAATTGGCCAATTCTAGGGGAAATGTGAAATTATCTCCGATTTGGCTGAGAAGGACAGTGTTTAATCGTATAAACCAGCTCGAAGACTGACTCCTCCGGTTTCTTTCCACGCGTGTAAGGATATTCCTCTGAAAGGCACCGGGCTAAACCTAAAATCGATGGCTTCTGTGTGTGTAAAATTACATCTCTTATCTGGAGATTAAATTAATCTATCCATGGTTTTGTGGGCTAGTCTATTTTTGTAATTGCATTGCAACACTCACTTATTTCCACATGCAAAAAGTGGGTAAATCTTCACAGGCATCCTGGATACATTCCCTGCTCATGCGCAAACCCATACGAACGCAACTGTTCTTCACATTAACTGCAGTATCCCATGCGTAACCACTGTTAATAGGAACAGGGAGAATGGGTGGTTTAATCTGGTCTATAACAATGGCAGTACACTTCTCCCCAGCATAGATATCCTCAACAACCATCTCACAGCCAGAGCCTTAATCCCTTCCCTCAATCACACTCATGTCTGACAGCATATGGAACCCCTTGTGTTCGTGATACGTCTCATCGAGTCTTAGGCTCTGTACATGACGTGCAGTGTCGCCCTGATAAGAAAATCCTCATAAATCCTTTCAATCCATTTCTAATCTCAGGGAAATTAGGTATTGCTTGCCACGCAAATATTCCCCGATATCAAGATATTGATTTTGATTCGGTATTTCTCCCATATCAGGTGGAAACCTTTCTGTCAATCACATTGTCACAGTTTGAAGTAATTCCTCTGAATATGTACATGACTCTCTCTACACCTACTGAAACCTGAACTTCTCCAGCTTTTACCTGCTCACTACATTGACGTCTTTATGGACGTACAGTATATGTCACCTACAGTGAAATTAATTCCACTGGCCTCGCTACATGGCAATAAATGGAACTTGAACATTCCTAGGTTTTTCCGTTTAATTTTTAACTGCTTCATGAGAAATTGCATTTGACACTGAATCAATCTATCAATATCTGCACTAGTGAATAAGTGTAGATCAGAATGTTATTCTTGTCAGGGTGGAAAAGTCTAAACCCACTGATGTATTTGCCACAGTCAGAAGCTACTACTGTCTCTTCTACTGCAGGTTTGCCTTCGCTCACGGAAGTCACAGGCTCCCGTTGTTTTCAAAAATCCATTAAATACAGCTCAGAGACATATTGCTGCCTTGACTAACGTAATACATCATTTTAAAGGAACTATATGTAAATTTTCGGCCGAAATTAACATTCATTAAGTGTTTTTTATTGCCAATGAGTGAATTCTCTGTAACTAATGAGAACTAATGAGACCAGCCGTTCAGTCTCTATATGAGCAGGACTGGGGAGGACTCTGGCCGAGTTTTCGCGGCAAATCTACCGGATGTGACGTTATGCGCATTCCCGAGCCTGCCTCTCAGACACACACATGGGGCTCGCCAGGAGCACGTGTAAGAGACTGACTGCAGTTCCCCTAACGGCCACCGGTGTCAGTAAGAGTAACAATTTACATATAGGGCCTTTAAATGACAAGTGTATTGTATTTTTTCCTAACATGACTTTATAACCGCACAATCACTGCAGTTGCAATTGTATCAAAAGTAGTTCCATTCTGCCAGAATTCAATGTGAAGAGATCATTGCGTGTATTTGTGTCCCACAGTTTTGTGTAACAGTGCACAGTTTTGGAGAAAGTGAAAATAGTCCCCATTAAACTCGATAATTAGCTGCATGATAAAGTCATGCTAGGAAAAACTGCAATATACTGCTGTGTACTGCTGTTCACCATGATGATTACTGCAGTAGAACAGACAGGAGTAGCTTCTGACTGTGGCAAATACATTAATGGTGACAGGAAAAAAAGAAAATTACACTGGTGTTATCTTTAAGGCAGGCCGACCCACCATACCTATTCATGCTTGCTTGAAGAAATAAAGTAAAATGTGCCCTATTTTAACTTATTTTAACTTGAAAACAGAAAATGAAATGGATGCCAGCACCACATCACCACCTTAAAAATCATATCTTATGATCTTATGATACCTGACATGTACAAAAAGCAAACACACATCCATGTGCACACACACACACACACTCACACACGCAAAGATGCTTTCAAAAAAACCATGGATGCGGGTGGTTTTTAAGCAGCCATACCCTCCAGCCTCCTGTGTCAGCCTAATCAATGTGGGATATTTACTGTGGCTGGGCGGCTCGCTAACTGACAGCCGCAGCTAGCCATGCCAGTGAATAGCATCCCACTGAGTAGAGGCAGGCAGAGGGCAGGCAGAGAGACAAAAGAGAGACAGAAAGAGACAAGAGGCAGAAAGAGGCTGGCATCTCAATTAGGGGGAATCGTTAAAGCGCTCTGGCAACTCCCAGGGTGACAATGCGGTGCACATAAGAGACAAGGGAACCCCTTGCAAGTTGAGTTGTAGGTAGGTAATTTTCAGGAGATTTTGCTATGCCGGGGACTGTGGTCCAACAAAGGTGGAACAAAGCACAGTTAGCTGTCAGTTCCGGGTTGAAACGTCTTTCACGCCTCAGGGGTGGCTTTGTACTTATGATTGGAGTCCCACTGTTAGCTGTCCAGGAGAAAGATCCATTTTGCAAAGACAATAAAAAATCACTGATCATTCTCATGTTCATATAATAAGTTTTGTACCACTGTCTGAAATGTGATGGGGAAACGTTTGCCTCGACTTTGATTGACTTTGGGTGATCATGAAGAAAATGTTCCGCTAAGGATTTTAGTCACGGATGAGTCAAACAGCACAAGCTTGCCCACTCATACATGCATAAGTGTTATGGACAAAGTGCATCTGTACATGCATGTGTGTGTGCATATTTGTGTGTACATTCACGGTGGTTCTCCTTTGAGTAATATTTGATATGCACATGTTTTGACATTCAAAGGTACTGGTGTGTGTCTCCTTGTTGTACTCAGCTGGGGACTGCTACACAGAATTATTGAGGCAGAAGATTAAAAAATGCATTCAGAAAGACATGCTCAGCCGTCAAATGAGTAGCCAAAAGTTCAAGAATGGAGAACCTTACCCCATGTAAATATGCCAAATAGAAATCCTCTAGTAATCAGTCTCTTCGAACTTCACTCTTTGAGGCGAATGTTCTCAAAAGTGGCCATTTCACGTTTCTTTGAAGCCTAAATTTGAAAAAAATTCTTACATTCAATAAAACAGCCCCAACACCAATAATAATCAATTTGGTTGGCAGTGGGGCATGACATGAAAATAATATATATATGCAAAAAACTATGGAGCATACAATGTTAATGAAAATAAACCTTCTCCCTGCTTTGCTCTCCAGCAAACAGGTGTCAGAAATGTCTGCTGGTATGAAACAGTGATAGTAGACTAATACTGTGGATAACTAATGGTAAGTACTTCAGCCCATTACCACAAGAAGGCCATTATCAAGTCCATAACATGTAATTACAAATTATTCAATACAAAGAGGAAAGATGAAAAAGTATTTATGCACATGGATTGTCAGAGTAATATATGTCTGGAAACCATGAGAAGTAAGTCTTTGAGCCATTGTATTAGCTTGTGAGATGGATTCTGCTGAATAGGAAATGAGACAACTAGAAGACTACAAACCCTGACTTACACTCCCACACATTTGCTCTTTGAAAATGTATGAATAGTGATATTGGTTGCTTTTTACATCAGTACATTGCATGGTCATTACTTATCTGCCATGTTGGATTTGCTTAAAAAGCTTATGCAAATTGTTGACTCTGTTGTAAGAGAAATCATTACTTCTCACTGTGGTTCTACTGGTAGGCTAGATGCGTCAGGGGCCAATTTGTTCTGATTCTGAAAATGTTCATGGCACCAAAATGACCTCACTTCTCAAAAATGTCTTCACTCCAATGGTCTAAAACTCACACTGGTTCTCATAAGGATAGAAGTCCAAGAGAACACACACACACGCACGCTCGCACACGCACACACACACAGGAAGAAATTAAACCAGCTGTAAAATAATTTCAAACACTGTCGTTTTGTGAGACTGTGAAGCAAAACCATTTTCTCTGACTGTACAGTTCTATTCCAGTTGAGCTCAGCTCAAATGCAGATGGCCAATACATCACCTTGTCGCCAGCATAAGGAGCCTTGGGACATACATCATGTAGATGTACTGTACAGCCCAATCACCTGTGGCCTGATTTACGGTGGAAATGGTGGCATGCTCATTTATTCTGGCACCTAGACACCCTTAGGTCTTAATCGATTACATGGAACACCCCGGAAAAAAATGCTGACGCTCGCAGAAACTTCCCCGGGTTTATGAACTTCCTCTCTCTCGTGTTTTTACACCTGGGCAAGACTGGAAGAGGCAAAAAAGTTCAATTGATTTGTGGATGTACAAACTAAGTGGGAATTGAGATGGAGGTTTCTGGCTTGAGGCTGTCCCACACTCTTACCTATGTATGTTGTAGTTTGTGTAGGGAAAGTTCCTTGCTGGTTTCTGAATGACTGGCAAGATTCTCATTTAGGTGCAGAAGTGTCTATGGGGCTGGGGGCATGGTACATGGAGGGGTACTGCAGTAGGGGAAGCTGAGGTTGAATGCAAAAATGTCTTTTACCAATGGAGAATCATACTTATTTCACATTCCCTCTATTCCTCACTTAACAGGAACTATTTATTTCCTCTCTCGACAGCACCCCTGATCTCTGTTAGCGATGAGACAGGAAAACAAGACCCGGCCCTTCATACCGTCTAAGCCCCTGTTTAGATTCCAGTGGCTGATACAGTGGCTATCATTGGGGTTGGACTGATATTAACCTTTTATTTAATATCAGATGTCGGCCAGTCAGTGTCGTCCACCTGTGATATGATGGAGGTTCCTCCATGACCACAGCTACAGAAAAACTGTCTGGCACACCTCCAATGAAATTCAATATTCTTTGCACATTTTATTGATTAATTTAATTGTTAAATTATGCTTTTTATTAACCAATTCCTCATTTAAATGCAGTGATGTATCCCAGAGTTCCCTACCATTGAATAGGTGGGTGGGTCACCCTGCCTTAAAGAGCTGCTCACCCTAAAGGAATTTCATTAGTCTGGGTTTCAGTGGTTACAGTTTTAGTGTTCCATGATGGTCTAAACCAGTGATACTCAACTTGCGGCCCGCGGGCCGCAAGCTGAGTATCACTGGTTTAGACCATCATGGAACACTA